>JAVSBS010013147.1:0-35707 GCA_033124195.1 Coracias cyanogaster | reverse complement strand
AAAACAGACTCAAATTTGGGAAGATGGATTTATTTTGTTGAAAATTAAAAATAGGTTTGGATGGTTAGGAACAAAAAGATGAACATAAACCATATGACCCCTGCCCCTTCTTTCCAGGTTCAGTTTCATGCCTCCATTTCAGGCTCCTCTACCTCCTCCCCTCAAGTGGTGCAGGGGATAGAGCATGCATGTTATGGTCAGTCCGTTACAGCTCCTCTCTGGCCCCTGCTCTGCCATGGGCTTCCCACAGCTCCTTCAGGGCCCAGGTACCTGCTCTGGTATGGTGTCCTCCATGGCTGCAGTGTGGATTCCGGCTCCATTGTGATCTCTCTAGGGACTACATAGGGAACTGTGCCCAAGCATTGGAGCAACTCTTCTCATCTGTCTTGTCTCTCCTTGGTATTTGCAGAGCTGTTCCTCGTAGATTTTTTTTTTTTTTTCTCTCAGTGCCAGTTAGTATTTTACCTTTTCTTAAGTACATTTTCCCAGAGCACAATAATCTCTAACCATCTCCCTTTAGCTATTCCACATGTGGAGAGTGTCCTGTTTATTATCAAATTTATTTATCTGAAGATAGTTGAAATTACACAGGATCTCTGATTTAGCAGAGTGATACAAAATGTATCGCGTAACACCACACTAAGGTAATTTACCCTTAGCAAAATACAACAATTGCAGTATAGAGCTCAGTCCCAACACCAATGTGATCCCCGTTACTGGTCCCTGTAATATGCTGTCAGGCCACGGGGCACCCCAGGCACTGGGGAGGCACATGTAGGTTGAGGCCAGATCAAGCCCCTCGCTCACTTCAAAATACTTTTGCTAATTACCTAATATTTATACTTTGTGTTAGGCAGAGCCAGGAATTCACTCCCTGCTGATGGGTCACTCAGCTGGTCTGGCTGACTGGAGACATTCACACTCTTTTAACGAACTCCAGAAGAAACATTTACACCATTGGTTGGTCCACTCAGCTGTTGACAGCTGTCCATCTAAAATGAAGGCCACCTTCCGATGCCTTTTAAGGTAAAAGCTTCTTCACTGCAACTGTGGTGAGTCACAGCCTCTGTTACCCACTGAGTAGCTCCGGCAGATCACCTTTATCCAGCTCCTCTGAGGTTTTCCCCATTGCACGGGCTTTTGGGTCAGTCACACTGAGATGTCACCATAATGGCTGAGGAGCACATCTATGCCCTGTGGTGAATCGGTTGGAGTGTCTGGAACCATCTGTGTCCAACATGGAGCAGCCCTGGCCACCCCTTGCTAGGGCCTGGGCACCTGCTCCCCTACCCTGTGTTTTTGTAAACCCTTTCCTGTCTGTAATGCCAAAACCTCTCCTCTGGTGTCAGCAGCACTCCCACAGAAGCCCGAAACAAATCTTTGAACATGTAGGAAAGGCAGAAGGGAAGTTGTAGCTGAATAAAAACAACCAGCCAACCCCTCAGGCTGCCTGCAGTGTTCGCTGGCCTGCCTTTGCCTGTAGCGCTCTGTGTGCTCAGTCACTCTCCTGGGCTGGGTTTAGTCTTTTACTGGTTTCTCTTCACTGTTACACCTAATTGAAATCCATAATGTTATTTCATGCAAGCCTTAAATTTGTATGAAATATTTTTTCAAACTTCTGTGATTTTTTTTTTTAAAGGAAAACCATAATGGATGTAAAGTACAGACATTTTATTATTTGCATTTTGAAGGTGCATAGTGTCTCTTAAGTGTTTGTTCCCTGTACCATCCTCATTGCCAGTGACACATCCCACATAGATGTGTACTTTCCAGACTTGTTCCTTAGTTGCTGAAAAGTTTCTCAGCCCTCATTACCCCCCATTGCTGTCTCCCTGGGGGATGTCTGGGAGAAAAAGGAGAGTTTGTTTACCCAGATTCCAGGGAATATGCAAACACTGTACTGCAAATGTTGCTTTAATCTTGTAAACATACATGCCATGGACTTGAGTCTTGCTTGTCAAATATCCAACACATACAATAAGGCTCTTCTCTGGGAAGGAGTGGCATGAATGTGCAAAGTCACCTGAGCTCTGGGTTATAGCTATAAAAAGGAACGGGGCACTGGAGAGCTTTGTTCATCAGTGCAGAATGCCTGAAGGTTAAAGTACCAGCCTTTAAATAAAATGAAGGGGCCTTCACGCTTAAAGGGACTGAAGAAAACACACCAGTTGCCTGACAGTCCTAAATGTGATGAAAATCGTCCACTGCAGGGGATATTACTGTAAATCTTTGTCTGCCTGACAGATTTACATCTACTAGCTTCCATAAAATCCACTGTTAATGGCACAACACCTATTAAGCTGAGGTATTTCTAGGTATACTATATCATTGTATTTTACTGTAGAGTTTACATTATTCCTAACATTTCAGTGCTTATATTATGAGGTGATTCAGACTGAAAATATAGGAACTTTTTCTTGCTTCTCAAGGACAAGCTTTTATTTCTCAGAAACCATTCAGAAATGACAGGAAAAATATTGGAAAAAATAAGGCTGAAAAATGCTGTACTCCAGAATGTATGAGATTTATTGAAACGTGTTTGGCTACTTGAAGGAGGGATTAAGAAGGTGCCAGCAGATTCTTGTGTTTTGTTAGTTGCTTTTCTGACTTAGTTTCTGTTCTGCTTTTTTTTTTTCCTTTTCCCCCCTACTTTTGCCTGTCCAAACAACCATTGGAGAATTACATTGAGAAGGTTATATATGGAGTACATGATGAATATTGACATGAAACTAATGTTAGCAGTGAAGAGCTTGGAGGAAGAAGAATACCTGCCTCAACAAAAAAAAATTAGGTGAAGTAACTGAAAGCACATGCTGCCCACCAGTGTCCTGTTCTTCAAATTGCTGAGGCTGGATACTGGAAAACCCTGGGAAGGTACAAGTTCTCTCCCCTTCCCTTAGCCTCAGCATGATGAAGGGCATCCACATTATAAGTGAAGAGAATCTGTAGCATCAGTTACATATGGAACTGATGGTTAGATTGATCCAACTTTAATCTGAATTCAGCAGAGGAAGTACCAGAATTGAAGAAAGAACCTTGCATGGAGTTTAGTGTCCTGGAGGCTGCTCCCCTGGTACTTAGGTGAAGAAACTCCAGTGCTACTGAAAAAGAGATATGCCAGTCCCTTCAGAAGTTTCCAAAACCCCATGTAATATTGTGGGGTTTGGAAAGCTTTTTTTTTTCTTTCTTTAGTGTAAGGCTCTTCTAAGGCAGCATCACTTTCTAAGACTTCAAATATGTTCCTGGATTTTCCTAGTAAACTGATCCTGCATCCTGTGCCATACAGTCCTGCTTTACTGCAAAACTGCATTACACAGGAATGAATCAAAGATGCCCAAGTCTTTGATGCTATAAAATATGACACCACTTGCCATCTGCCCCCAGCTGACGAAAAACAACAAAACATAAAGGAGTTTCAACTATTTCACTCGCAACTCACAAATGGATGGATTTTCACAAATTCATTTAATGTTGCAAGCTGGTAAGGTACATCTAACATGAAAGGTAGTGCTGGCAAGACTTTTTACTTCCCCTTTTCAAAAATATGTGATTTCAAAGCAAAGTAGAAATGAGCCTTACCCTAGCCAAATTTCCAGCAAAGAAGTTTCAGTGGCCAATTCTTGACAAGGCCATGTTGAGTGGCTTTCAGCCTCGAAACCGTGGTTAACTCCTGATGGTGACATGTCTATGCATCAGTGCTGGCCTTTCTGTGCGGTCCCTGCTGGTGGAGCCTCTCATGTACTCTGTTGAGTGGCTGCTGAGCTACCTCTTCCCTGATTGACCCACTGGCTAATCAAGCCTGGTAATTTCTGTCCATTAAATAGGATGTTATTCTATGAATTAGTTTAAAATTACATGTAACTACCTAGGTTTGAGATTGTTTACTAATTTCAGAGTGAAAGGTACTATGATATAGCACCTCTGTTGTTCTCCCTCTTTTTTTCCCTCATGCTCTTTGTCCATCATAATTTTGATTAACAAAAATTATATCACAAAACATTTATTAATGGCTCTTTTAATTCTTTTGCATTCGCTTCAGGCTTAGAAAGAAAAGTTCTGTACCATTTTAGCTGATCAGCTGTTTTTCTTATTACGCAGCATTTGCTACTCCTTGTTCATTTTGTTTGAGTTTTTTTGATTGTTTGTTTTGGTTTGTTTTCTTTGCAAGCACATTTCAGTTCTCCATCCACCAGGATCTGTAAGAAAACCCCATAAGAAAATGAGTGTGTGTTAGAAAGCAACACCAACAATTTTGAGCAAAAGGAATTTCATATTTAAAGAGCGTGACGGCTGTTCCCCAAATGCATTGCTCCAATACAAAAAGCAAATGTTATGTTTCTTTTCACAAAAGCTGACATACCTAGGCAACCTCTATCATAAGGTTTTACTTCTTTTAGAAGGAAAGCTCAGTGAGCATAAAGAGTGTGCGTACTGTAATAAGAGAAGCTTAAAGGTCAGCACAAAGATGAATGCAAAAATAACTGTAGGATTCTCATCTATGCATAAACTGGCTTCTGGGCACTTTAAGGTAAAAATCACATTCCATGGTGTTATGCAACAGCAGGGTGGTCTGCTGCTAGCCCCAGAGCAAAGTCTTCTGGCAAAAGCAATGAAGAAGAATTGACACCAAGATGTCATGTCAGGGGAAAGATTTGCCAAATTTGGGGCTGAATCGCTTACCTGCCAAAGTTGCATGGATCTGCAAACAGTTTGAAAATTGGAGCATATGGAGACAGGGACCACATTCCACGGTGACAGCTAATGAAAATATACAGTGTGAAATGAGCTAACATGGATGTCCCATATACTGGAGAGATTTATATTCTTCCCTTGGGGAGTTTAATCATTCTAACAAATTGCAAGTTTAATTTGTAGCTATGACCTTGGGAAATATTATTTGCTCCACTTTTCTAATAAAGCTAATCTAGATACTGGGGGAATGTGTTTTAGGTTTTCTTTTTTTTTTTTAAATCTGCATTCTTCAATTCTGTAAACTATTTCAAAGACGCAAAGCTATTTCACAAAAAGGGTAGAGCCGATCAGACATACATTTTTTTAAACTTAAGAAAGTTTAAATCCACTATTCTGGTTTAATATCTCCACTGGAAGGCTTTTGGAAGTTTGAAAATTAAAAAGCCTTGGTCATTACTAACCAACATCTTAAGGTGGCATAGGAAGTACCTCTGTTTCAGCTGGTTTTAAGTAGCCTATAGTAGGCAGTAATGTCAAGAAAGTCACCCATTTTAGTCCATATGAAGATGCAGCATTTTTGTGCCCTCCTCACATGAGGGATGCTACTGAGATCAGAAGAGCTGGTAGGGGAGGTTTGTACAATAGCACTAAAAGTGACTGTGCATTGAAAAATGATTAAGGAGGACTGACTAAGGTTGTCGCAGGTGGGTTGTCACTGCTTAAGGCACTCCTAAACTATAGAATATCAATTGGCATTTAGAATATAATAATAAAACCATATAAACTGTCAGACATTTTCCAGAATCTTGCTAAGCTGAAAATTCTCACTTTTGAATCAGTCAGGTAATTTCATAAATGACCTCTGTGTTATAGCAGTCTGAAATGGCTTCAGAAGAATATGCACTACTCAGTAAGATACAATTTTCCACTGTATCCTGACCACTGCTGGGGAAGTTGGAGCACAGGCTGCAGCTTTCTGACCCTATGGCAAATTCTTTGACCAGCTGCCTTATTAATTAGAGCAGGCCCAAAATGCTAAGCAGTAGCAGCTGCCAGTTGTCCTGAAGAGGCCATTTGTCAAAAGAGAGTTGGCTGAGTGAACTTAGGTTGTGGCTGTATCCTTGCCAGTTTATGACAAACCTGGGCTGAAATAGGCATCCCAAGTTAGCTTTCAAGCTGCACCTGCTCAGCTATGGGGGCAGTGCTCAGAAACTCCCTTCCTAGGGAAAGTCTGTCTAAAACCAACATCTGGTGCTGCAGCAAAAGCACGCTGACATTGTGGCACTGGGATATGCAAGGTTCTTAGAGAGCAGGCATGTTAATTATGCAGCATTAAAAGGGGAGTCCCTGGCTTTCTTATTTTTCTACAGATCTTTCTTTATCTCTTTGCCACTAGAGTGAAATTTAAGATGCCTAGAGATATTCCTTCATAATAACATTTAGCTTATTTGCTGGCATAAATCCAAGTTCTCCACAGCATGGAGCTCCACAGCCATGCCATCCTCAGTATTTTGTGATTGCATTAATAATAATTGTACTGAATTTTACAAGTAGGGAAACTGAGGGATAGGAGGGAAACGATATGTTCAGAATAGCTTAACAGGCATTGGCAAGCTAGCATGTAGTCTGTAGCTCCTCATATCAAATTGATGCTTCATTCACTAACTCTCATCTCCCCTTTGCCCTCCATCCTCCCATTGCAACCATTTCTGTACAAGTTGCCAGTTCTTTATGGCAGTTATCACACATATTATTTACTTGGCATTGTATGTTTCTTCTGGTCTCTGCTCTCCCTGAGCTTGCACAAGAAGAGCAAAAGTATGATTCTGTTCTGACCTTTCAGTAAATTAACTTACCTCTGTATGTGCTTGCCTCCCCTAAGACACCTACCTGGTTACCTTTTCAATTACCTTCTTTGCTATTCATGTTATTTTTCCTAAAATATGTAATTGAAGTGTCTCCCAGAATCTTCCCTTGATCCACAAGGATCTACTTTCTGAACAGAGATCCTTCTGAAGACAGGTTAGCCCTGAGCATGCCGTGTCCCAGCAGCTCTAGAGTAGGCTTACCTATTTGAACATTAGTCTGAGGTGAATCACCCTTAGGGAAATGATAAAAATGCCTTTACTAGCAATTAACTGGGAAACAGTTGTCTGTGACTTCATTGCTATGGCTTATCTTCCTTAATGAAAGGAAGAGGAGAAGTAAGGAGAGGGAAGATGAAAAAAAAAAGGAAGGAAATTCTTTTTCTTCAGTGTGTAAGACATACTGTGTTTTGTCTCTTTGTTTGTGCTGCACTGCTGCCATCAGGAAGATTATATTCTGAAAGAAGAAAATACTGCTTTTATGAAGTAAAAGACTGATTTCATTTTTGCTTGTATTTATAGTCGTATGTAGAATATCTCAGGTCAAATTCTTTTTCCTAATTTATTTTTTATTTGTCCAATTTGGCTAATTTATTTTGACTACAAATAAATAGTTTATGGCAATTGTAAGGCAAATGCTGTTTGTCCTTTCAGGAAGAATCACCAGTAACAGTAAGCAGACAACACAGGCAGGTAGTCCTAGTGGATTGTGCTGTCAAAGGACTCAGCAAATCTGGGATTTAGTGCTTATGCTGAAACAGACTTCTCTGTGACCTTGAATAGGCCATGTAGTTTCTCTGCGCTTCAGATCCCCACTTGTCAAACAGTGATAATAGTGTTTTCCTCTTCACAAGGCTGTTGTGAGGATAAATGCAATTAAATAATGCAGGATGCCTGGATACTATTGAAATGCTGCCATAAAGAAAGTAAACTAAATTAAACTTGGGATTATTTTTCTCACAGTTATATATGTTTAAATTGAGAGTTGATTTGCTGAATTTATTAAGATTAATACTGTGTGCCAGAAGATCAACACTTCTGAAACTTGTTCTGAAACAAATTCAGGTAGAGGTAAGCTGCCTTGTCTGCCCTTCCTCTATTTAACTACAGGTAAGATATGATGCTGCATGTCTTATTCCTTCAGGAGCAAGGATAAATTTGCACTGTGAGGTGGAGGAAAACCAGCCTGGGCAGAGTCAGCTGCACGGTTCTTAAGCTGCAATGCTCAACCTTGGCAAATCCCCACACATGCCCCTACAGGGTACTCTTAGGAGCAGTTCACCAGTCCCACTGCTCACTGAGTGCTTCTTTTTCCCGCTCTTTCCTCCTGCAGTAAGCCATGATAGTTAGCTAACAAGAAGCTACAACTTGTCACAGTTTGGTGGGACTTGATCATTGCTGGCCGACCGACCATTGGCATTGATAAAATAATTTACTGCTTTTGAGGAAAATGATTCTGCAGTGGGACAAATGATTAATTTCTACTATACAATGTTTATTTGCATAGTGTAGAAAATAACAAGGTTTATTTGCAGGGTTGGAATCCCTCAGGTGTAATACAAATATAATTACAAGAACATACGAATATATTTAGACTAAGCTATTGGGATTTTGGCACCACAAATCTTATTTTCTTGACTGTAAAAATAAATGTTTTGGAAGTAGAATAAGTCATTAATTTCTACTCTTGACTTGAGTAGGAAATATGTAGGCAACTGGCCTAAACGACAATCGATCCACTCTCCTTTGACATCCCAATGTAATGGGATATCTCAAATTATATTTACAGACTGTTCTAGTCCCTGCAGAAGGGTGGAGATAAGACTTTCGACCATTTAGGATTATAGGAAAATAGATAACTTCTAAAACAATACTCTATGTTCAATTAATTCTACCTTTTATAATATTGGACATGGGTTTTCCAAACTGAGGCTCAAAAAACGTAGAGCTGTGCTAAAAGATATGTGAGGCTTGGTGTTATTTTGTGTTTTTAATTGTCCAGACAGTAAAGTGGATGCAAGTACCGTATTTCAGCACTGTTAGATGAATTATGGGAAAGCCTCTATAAGGTGATGTCTGAAAACGATAGCTGTTGCAATACAAGCGTTAGGGAAAATTTTCATCTGCTAACACATAGACCAAAACCTGAGTTGAAGGGAATTCTTTCTACATGTGTGCCGTGTGGAGCATGTCTTGGTTTCTTTTCCTCTTTGCTGTATAGATAAGGCTTTGATACAAAAGGGACATTGAAGGTTCTGTTGTCCTTGCACAGCATTGATTCAGTCAACCACAACCTAAGGTTGTCTAATTAGTTCTGATAAAATAAGAGTTAATATGACACCAGTGTTAACAGTGAATTGATTTGTATTTTGGGGCAGACTGTGTCTTTGGGAAACCTGGGACTCACCTTGGTCCAAGTCATCTCTTGTCTTTGTGCATCTTCCTCCTTGCAAAATGACATGTTTTATCTGTGGAGATTGTAAATTGTTTGAGACTGGGACTTTCTTTCCAAAATTTATGCAGATTATCAGGTGTGGCTCTGATCTGCTTGGGGGTCTGCCACCATAAACAGAATACTCAGTCAGCAGATATTGGTAGGTTTATAAATTTTAAGTTTCCCAAAACCAGCTCGTCTGACTTTGTGTGCACCTTAACAACTGAAATCACAGAAGTCTCATGGCCTGCTTTGAGCATGAGTACTGTGGCTAAATCAGGTGATCTTTAAAATCAAACCAAAAAAAAAACCAACAGAAAAGAACAGGATCCCCTTAAAACCTGATTCTGAATACTGATTCAGAGATTTGCAATGAAAGAGAAGCTGCTTTAAACAGTAATTTGTTGTGATTGATTGTGCTTGCAGCTTGAGATCTGAGCCTTATTTTTCATCTACATTTATCTGGCTTGAACTCAAAGCCTTGGATGTTGTTCATCCTTTTGTCTTCTAGACTGAAGAGGACAGTGTGATCAGATTAGGTAATAGTAAAAATTTAACATAATCATCTCTGCTTCTAACTTTCTCTTTGAAAAGCAAAATAAATTGAATTGACCTGCCCTCATTTTTTTGATATTTGTTTCTTTTCATGGCTCCCTGAACCTCCTCCATTTTTTCATCATCCTTCTTGAGGGCTTGATGCCAACTGACCTACCATTTGATCATGACTCTTGTAGAATACTTGTATATGTAGGATTATATAGGAAATAGTGCAAGAGAACTATCAAGCATAGAATGCAAATGTGAGTAACAGTTTAGCATATATGTGTAACTCTTAAGAGGCAACATAGGTCAATTTATCTTTAGGTAGGCTGAGCAGTTACTCTGAATCCTCCTCTGTGGAAGTATCTTCCTCTGCTAGCTTTAGAAGTAAAGTACACTGGTCTCCTAAGCTAAAGGTAGCCTTGTGAAAGGCATTCGCTCAGTACGCAGATATTTAACCTGACATTTTGCTGTACGCACTCCTTTGCTATGTTCCATTTTACAAAGCAATTTCAGTTACTGTGAATCCTGCCTTTACCTTCTCACTATCTATTCCCCAACTTTCTTCTTTGCCAGCTTTATTACTAGTGATCCAGAAGAAAATAAAGTCACTACTGATGAAATTAATTAGCATTAGAACAGTCCTTGCAGGGACTTCTCTGGAAACACAACTGTTTGGTGGTGATTCTACACTTGCATGGACAATTTAGTCCTATCAGACAACTGTCAGCCTGTTTCAATTGTGCTTTTTTTTCTGTTTGTTTTCGTTCCAGTCTGGTCAGGACTACTTGTGCAAGAACAAGGTGCTGGAATCTGTTGCATTGCTTTCTTTTCATATGACTTTAGCCCTGACTTCACTGGAACCGGAGGGGACTGGCTAGAGGTTGCTGTAACTCAGAAAATCGCAGTGTGACTGAAAGCAGTTGTAAAAGCAAGGGCCTGTCTGCATGGATGCAAGTATATGAAGAGAGAGGGGGGTTTAAACTATTTCTACTTCTGTTGCTCACTATCTTTGATACTTAAAACCTAAATATTCTGGTTAATATTGTAGAGAAACCTTGATTTTGTTTAAAAATCATGTAATTTTATTTGGAGAATTCACACTGGGAGTCAGTTTCTGCAGCGTCAAAACTTGCACTGCTTCAGTGTCCCACCACACCTACTGTTGAGTCACTGTTCTGTCCCTAATTTTCTCCCACTGCTTTCTGTTCATTTTTGTATTTTGCAAGGCTGGAATTTGAGCAGATAATTTTGAAAACAAGTGACAACATACCTGTCCAATGACAGATCTGTCTATATAATAGAGGTCTCCAAACTTCTTAAGACCTTATAAGTGCTAGTAAAATTTCCTGAATTGTTTGCATTTGGAGATACAACCTCTGGGGTATTTTATTTAAGCTATTTAACTGGCAATTTCTGCATTGAATGAGATCTTTTCCTTACTGGCAGATTGTTTGCCATTTTGATGACAAACAATGATGATGTATTCATCAACATTTATATTTTCTTCCTTGTTTATGATGTGTACCATTTTCTAGGTTTAAATAGAGGTTACAAAAGCAGAAACAAACAGCCCCATTCTAAGTGGCTACAGCTTTTAATTTTTTTAAAATATGAACTAGTTTCTGGAACAGTTTCTAAACAATTACAGCCTGACTTTCATTAACAATAGGCTAATGCTGAATTTCCACAACTGATACCAGTTCAAACAAGAATTATGCCAACAACACTTCTACCCTGAACTGATGTAAGCTGTAAAGGCAGTGAAATTACATAAGGACATATGCGTAAAGTAGTCAAAAGACAGTAGTAATAAATGTGCACAGTCTATGAGTGATGAACACAAATTATTTTGGAGTTAATATTTGCTTTTGTGTGCAGAGCAACATTATCCAAGGTGGTCAATGATTCTTATGGTTTGAAAACTTGGGGACAATCGGGAAAGCTATTTCCAGCAGTTTATGGAAGCCTTGAAGAGGGTGCAAGTGTCAGCACTCTGCCAAAACTGCCAAAAAAAGCTGTAGCTAGGTCTCTTGGACACATAGAACAATTGACTGAAGTTGGAGCTAGAGAGTTTACCTCTTTCTAAGAGCTAGTTCACACAGCTTGGTTGCTTACAGCATCACCTGAAGTCTGTACAGACTGTCACTTTCAAGTACAGCTGGTTTAGTGAACAAGCGTATCTAGGTGAAGTGAGAACTGCTCTGTCTACTCCCAGTAAGTTTTGTAGCAGTTAGAAAATGTTTGATCATAATAATAATTGAATTGTTATGTGCATATCTGGGTATTACAACCTAGCAATAGGATTAATACAAGAGTAGATGCTTGTTTAATTTTCAGGAGTATGATTTCTCATTGCCTAGCTCTTGTTTTACATTTATGTAGATACAACAACAGAAATTAATAGGTTAATATCACTCTTTCTTACTGGCATAGTGCCACAATATTGTTATTGTTAATGTTATTATTATTATCCTGTTCAGCAAAAGTTATTGATGAATTCCTCGTTGTTCAAAGGATCAGTTGATTAAAGCAGGTGCTTAAATCTGACTGATTTCAGACATTTCAGTGGGATGTCAACATTTGGAAAATGTTCTTCTCAACAGGATCACTTCCAGAAATCAGTTTTAAGTGTACATTTGTACTTTTTGTGCATGTCACAGCCCAAATTATCTGCTGATGTAAATGAGTGAAAATTGTTAGGTTAAGCCCACTTATACCGGCAGGAAATTTGGTCTGGGATTTGTCACGAGGAGCAAACATGGGTTTATGCTGGAGTTCATTTTACAAAGCTGGCCTTGCATTGCTAGGCCTAAATATGCCTGCCCAATGGGTTTTTATGCCAAGGCATAAATACCGCAACAGGAGTAGAGAAAAAACGTTATTTGACTATGCTTGATCTTTCAAAAAAAGCCTCAAGAGTAAAGAGCACAAATTGAACAAATCGAGGTATTTTGATAGGGTGTACCCAATTTAGCAGGCAGATTAATCACAGAAGCAATTTTGAGGCTTGTGTGTCAAGTAGCAAATACCACTGCTCGATACCTTGTGCATAGTCAACAGCTAAGACTGTTTGCTTGTAATTTTCTTCACGTATTTCCAAGAAGGTGTGCAAATAATGGGGATGGTTTGTGAATATTTCACAATACAAAAGCATACCCAAATTTACCAGAACCAGTATTTGGAGAATACTATTTGACCAGCTCTGAGAATCAATTATATTATTATTTGAACAAAAGTGTAGTTTTCAGAAAAGATACACTGTGTCAGTAAGGCAAACATTTAGATTTTGTGCACATTCAGAATTAGATGTGCTCTGTAGTTTCCCAGTTATGCAGCTCTGGCTGGAATATTCTTTTTTAAGTTGATTTCTTCAAAATACATGCCAGCAAGAGTGTATTTTGGTTCTGGCTCATCTGCCAATAAGCTCATTGAACTATTTCCAAAATAAAGAATAAAGATAAACAGGAGCTCAGTGATAGCCACATAATTGTAATATCAGCTGCAAATAGCCAAATGCAAGGCTTCTGCTGGATATCTTTTTAGGAGGTCCGTGTGGCCATATGATATTAGATTTTGGCCAGTTTCCTAGAAATTCATCATGTATATGTCTTAAACCTCAACCATCATTGGCTGTGTCTGGTGCATGTATGAAAGATAAAAGCTTATGTCTTCAGTAGTATTTAATTTTTTGCTTATACATTGTAAAATTTTATGAACCAGAGCTGTAACACAACACTGCAGTGCACAGCCCATTGGTACTGCTGTAATCATTCAATTGAGGGACCTGTATGGACATGATTCAATAGGTAATGGACTGTATCAATTCAGCCTGACTGTTGGGATTTTATTGCTCTACCCACCTTGGTGACAGCTGCTTATTAGTGTGCAATGCTTTAGGAAAGTCAGTAAAGGAAATGAGCTCTCCAATCTTTCCCTTATGCTGAGTGGATCAGTATTTTTGAAGATAGGGGAGGTCTTCACCCAAACTCCTTCCTCCTCCCCGCTCTGTGAAGTTCCAGTTCTCAGATTTGTGCAGGTTCTGACTTCCAGACCAAACATGTTAGAGATCCTATCGTCTTTGATTAATGCTAATAGGATTTGTGACCATAAAGCACCACGCAGTGAGTTGAGAGTCTATGCCAATGTGGGTTTTTTTGCTTCTGTTGCTTTATATATTATCTTTCATCAGCAGGCAACAGAATTCTTTCTGTGTAGCTGAAGAAATCAATATCAACAGAGAGTAAGTAGGTGTCTTAATCAAATTTAAGTCATTTACACTCACATGCGTGTGTAACCACTTCTCTGCACCATGCAATATGTTAATGGATGCAGAGTCTGTCAGCTCTAGGCCATCAATTCAAATTGTGCAAAGATCAACAGTCTTTACTATCTGTTGGTTGTACAGGACATGGTGTGGGACTGAGTTGGCAAGTTCAGCCCACTGTCTGTTGAAGTGCGATGCATGCCATTGAAGTACATCAGTTCAGTTGGCTTCTGGCATGGGTTGTCTTGAGATGAAAAGTTTGAAGCCTGATCCCAAATCCAATAAAATCACATGAAGGATCAATTCTTTTAGTGGACTTGAAAGCAGGTGCCATCTGAGTAATCCTGTGGGATCTATCTAGGGGGTGGCTCAGTGCTGATATTAGAGAGTGCTGATGTTGATATAATCATTAATGTTTCTCTGTCAAAGACACTGAGACAAATCAAGTGGAAGATTACACATCCTTAAAGCTCTGCTTTACTAAGAATTAATATGAAACTGTTGTCCAGTGCTATGTTTTTCTCTGTGTCTTCATTATATAACTTACCCATTATATATACTTGGAACAAAATATTATTAAGAATATTTAAAAGGTTTCATTTGCTGTAGGCATGCGTTCAGTTAAAAAAAATTTAGCATTTATTGCTAAAAAACTAGGAAGTTCCAACAAGTTACCAGAAGTTTCTACCCACGTTGTACTAACCTTAAATTGTCTACATGCAGGAACGGTAAGTCAAAGCTAACAAATATCCCAGAGCCTTCTTTTCATTTCAAAGACTGGTCTTCCATGTCATGTGTGATGTGCTGCCATTATTACAAGAAGCAGATTAAGCAACTGTCTCAATGAAATGCAAATAAAATAAATGCAGAAATATCAGATGCTGCTGGAACATACTCCACTAAGCGAAATATTTGTGGTACCTATTAAGCAGGATGTAAGTCAACAGAGTACCTGAACAGAAGGTGCTGTATATTGTTGATCTGAGAAAATTTGGTGTAATTGCCTTTATTATTAAGACGGATAGCAACTTCTGTATCTGAATGCTCACTTCCCCTGCCTTTCTCTTTCCTGGTAATAAATGCAGCCTGATTTATAGTTGCATACAAGAAGTGCAAAATAACATGGCCAGACAGGATATAATTACTATGAAGAGGTCTAAATAATAGTAAAGGAGGAGGAAGTTTGCTATGTGATTTCTTTTTTTTTTTTTATATTTACTTCTTTTCATATATACTAAATAATTGGAGATAACATAATAGGGGCTGGGGGGACTTGCAAGATTTCCATTACCCCACAATTTTAATATGATTTAGGAAGTAAACACATTAAATAATGTACTCCAGACCAAATTTGCTAGTACATTACAACTGTTATTGGCTGTTATGGTGGTGTAAGGCAGCCATAAATCCAGCATCTGCAACCCTTAGGGGGAGTGAGGTACTTGGCTTCTGGCCTGAAACTTACTTGAAATCTTCAAGCTAAAGGTTGTAAAGGTCCACAGTCTCATGGTGCCTTATATCCTGAGAGAGACTGGCTGTTTTTAAGCATAGTATGCTGTATTATGCTTAATTATGTCACAGGTGCACAAGTACCCTCAGGTTAGATGCTCTACCACACATGACTCTGTTAACAAGCATGGGACGTTAAGACAGTAGTGCACTTAAAACACCTTCAAAGAACAGTGTGTATTTCATAGGTATCTGGAAGTGGCCGAAGCCCCAGTTCTCTAAACTATCAGCCAGATAGGGTGTCATCTGTCGCAAATCAATCCCCAGGATGATAGCAGTCAGGCAGACAAGTGGCTGCTTAATATCTGTTTTGCTCAGAGATACCATCCTGTGAAGGCAATGGAATTCTTTTCTGCCTTTCTCTATTTTAAATTAGTACAAAATGGGTGTTCATAGATGTGCTTGTCTCTCCTTTTCTGTCAGTTTTCTTAAGATGCATTTAGTTTAACTTCAGTAAAATTCCTAAAAATACAGGCTGTCAGCATGACTGTTGTTACTGAACATGGATATATCAGGATGTGTTAGGCAACTCTGCCTTGGCCTCTTCATTCCTGTGCTGCTGACTTCTCTCTAGCTGCTGAGTGATGCAATATCCATGTCTCCACCTTCCCAATAGTTAATTCCAACCAGACTAATCATCTGTTAACTCCTACTTGACCTAACTGGGGACTCTTGCACAAATACAGTGGTTTTAGGTGCTTTGGTGGCAAGCTGTGGCTGTACAGAAGTTTGAATAGAGGGACTTCACAGTGTACTTTTGGAGCACTTACATCCTGCATGTGCCAAACAATAAACTTTTTCATCACAAAAATGTGGTCATCTTTCCACATAATCACTCCTAATATAACACACATTCAACAAGCTTCTTAAAACACTTAAGAAATCTACAAGCAATTTCCTTTTCTTCAACGTTGTTAAGAGAGCGTGGTTTGGAGATTTACGTACATTTAGCATCAGGTTTCTCACACTCGGAAGCTGACCTGGCTTTCCATGCAGCCTCTCAGAGGGCAGGCATGAGTATCCCTAAGTGAGAACAAAAATTAGCGCAGGTGAAAAAGGCACAAGGAAAAATTCCCACCCCTTGTTTTGTTTGTACCTAGCAAAGCAGGAACCTCTCCCTCTTATTTTCCCCTACTAAGTTTGCAAGTCATGTTTTTACTAAAGGGAAAGTTACCTAAAAAAATTCAGCCAAACATTCTGAAATCTGTGTCCCCTCAGGGATTATACAGCTGAAAATCTAAGGACAGGTGCTTCTTTTGCAGCAAAGAGATTTATCAATACTAAGACTAATCCCATCATTAGGTTGCCATTCTGCTTTTCTGTTGTCAAAAAGAGAAAATGGTAGGGTATTTACAAAGTACTACAGAGTCTTCAGCAATTATACATCTTCAAGATGTTCTTTCTTTCACTGTTTAACTTCTGCTTTTTGTTTTGTTTATGCTCACTTATGCATCTTCCTGAACCTTTCAGCCTTTAGCAATGTTAGGAGTTGGAGTTATGGAGTGTCACAAGGGAGGCTGACTACCTTTTGTTCCTAGGGGCAAATGAGTTAAAAGCCAAGAAAGACAGACTCCTTCTTTTCTTTTCCTCAGACTAATTGTAGAATTATGTTTTAAAGGACAGAGACAAATCTATTCCTGGTTCATGCTGACTTGAATTAACTGTTTTGTTAATCTGAGTTATACAGGATTTACAAAGAAAAGGTTTTGATTTAATCTGTGCTATCCAGGGATCTCTTGTCTCTTCAGTTGCCCCTTTTTATGCCAATACACAAATAGCATCCTGCGTATCTGTCTTGCTCTAGGTGACATTAGCTGGTTTGTTTGTTTTGGTTTTTTGTTTGCTTGGTTTTTGTTTTTAATTTAGGTCAAATGTTACACACGTACTAATTCTCTGCATGGTTTCAGATTTATGCAACACAAAGTATCGTACTGTAGGGTAATGGACCAGGTGTACCTAAACCGCAGCTGAGTAGTGGCAGGTGCTACCCCACCCTCTATAAGTAGAGAAGGAAGACTCAAGGAAGTTGTTGAGCTGTGATCAGAAAGGGAAATGCCTGGGAAAAAGACCTGTGAGAGAAGTGGGGAGATGCAGGCAGCGACTTGCCTTCCAGAAGTGGAGAGAGAAAGAGCAGTACCAGGTCCAAGGTGAGAGCAAAGACATGGTTGATAGAGGGTGAGATGTGCATTCTGTCTGGGACTGCCAACGGACTCGATACACTACCTTGGGTTTTCTGCTTACATCTAGCACAGGGAAGCTCTTCTGTGCCTTTGTGATAGCAGTTCTGAGGGAATCTCTGTTTGGACAAGTGAAGAGCTGCTGGTGCAGAAACCATATGGTGTCCGAGTCTTAAGGGTGATTCTTGGAGTGAAGTAGAGTAACAAGCGGGTTAAGAGAAGAATTTAGAGGAACCTAAAAAAGCAAGTGGTTGTAGGGGTACTTCAGGTGTGATCTCCCATTTGGCTAAAAACATGGCTCTAGTGTAGGTTGTGTGTTTTGGTTTAATGCTAAATTGTACTGGCTAGAGCTCTTTTCCTACCAGGTGACCTGAATTATGATTTCTATTTATTCATCTGTGGTGGTCTCTGGAGAATGATGTTGTTGTGATTTTTGCAGTACATCAGTTTGTAGTGCTCTGAAATGTCTGCATTTTCATAATTTCTATGATTAAGTTGTCTTTTTGTTTTCTGATATCCTTTAAAAAAATCCCTTAATTTAAACTCAAGCCTGAAAGATCCCAAATATCTGAATTGTGTACTAGATTTCAGAGGAGTTGAATGCACTTATCTTTTCCTTTCACTCTTGCTTTGTTTGCAGATTTCTGATAGCAACTATAAATCCCTACTTGGTGCACTCAGTCATCCTCTCCATTCAGGAGGAGACATGGAGGGGAAAATGTAAAGTGGATGTTTTTACCAAGATGGTAGAGCCAGCTGGAGGCTCAGAGGGACTTTCTATGCTCTGCTGTTGTGAGTTTCCTAATTACACAGTTCCTAGCAGAGCCAAATCCTTAAAAATCTCATCTGCATTGCTTCATTACTAGGGGCCTTTGCAAACACTATCAGTACATTAGAGTTACTGAAAAAGCTCCCTCTAACACCACCAATCTGAATCTGAGCCCTGTGCAGCTTAAGAAAAACTGTAGAACCTCTGGAAAGCTGGTTTGAAAACTGATAAACATCTGAGTATAGGATATATTCTTTAATCCATAATTGCAGTCTTCTGTATGTGTACTTACCTCCTAAATGCTCAGTGTGTGAAAAAATAGTTTGTACTCTTCATAAATCCACTTCTATAACAAGATTGGTGGCTAGAATCCTGTTGTTGATACTCTAGATAGCATACCTAGATCACTTGCCATCTTTTTCTCTGTGCTGAAGTTTTAAGATTACAGTTGTTTTATTATTCTCTGCATATACTTACAGGAATTCAAATGGGAAACCTATTTACTTGTCTCACTAATACAATTGTTTAATATATTGATTTTTATTAGCATCAGATTGTTAAATATTAATGAATTTTATAGGTAATTCCGAGCATTTTAAAGGCTGCTGACTTGAATTACAAATAAGCCAGCTCTCTTACAGTTGTTTCCTTTTCTTAGCATGTAGTTTATATATGGGGGATATTGTGTGTTTTGGGGATGTAAGTAAATTTGTTATTGAAACATGAAAATTGTATTTTAGAGATAAAAGCAAATATATTGATACATCATGCTAATTCTGACACATTTTTAGTTAATTCATGTTTCAAATTATTTTTAGTACTAGAATTAATATTAAAAAAGTTACCATGTATGTGACTATACAATAGCCATAATTTTGTTAGTATTACAGAGGGTAGAACCTAAATTATGAACTTGAAAACTTGGTAGATGTAAAACCTAGATTCGAGCCAGAACCAGAGTTTCCCAATCTGAAACAGAAGTTTGTGGCTAATGAAAGCTTATGAGGCTTCCTGCCCCAAACAGGAAATCAACACTAAAGGGGAAACTTCTAAAAATTCTGCATCTCATGGCTTTCAAAGGGAAAAGGTGCACGCTACTAGTAATTCCTATAAAGAGATTATTTATAGTCCTCAGTAATCTTTTTAAGTGATGTTGGGTGTGATGGCATTAATAATTTCCTAAGGCACAGCAGAAAATTGCTGTCTGCAGGTATACTCCTCTGGTACTCTTTAAGGTGTTCAGAGCAGTATTCTAGGATGCACATACCTCTTCTCTTTGTGGTTACAAGCGGAAGACAGCATATGCAATGAGATCGTTTTGTAAAATCAGACAGAAATTTAATATACAGAAAGTTCCCAAATAATTTCATTCCATTTGATTAAGACTAATGTTTGCTTGTATCAATTTCTTAATTTTCTACAGTAAAGAACAAAAAGTAGTAGATAGGCACCTTTGGAGTATGTCCAAGTATGGCCAACTCTGGGTATGAAAGAATAACGTACAAGTTTTTTACTTTTATTGCATACTGGGCAGCTAAAATGTTTCTGTGTTATAGATCCAGTGATATAATAGCTGTTTCAAAAAATGGTTTCACTTTTAAAGTGTAGTAAATAGGGCATGTAATGTCAGCAAATATGCTATCAGATGTCTTAAAGGAGAGAAGGGAGAAAAAAATGTGGCATGGCAGTAATTTTTCTGTTGTTGCTTTACAGTCATGCAGAGACCAAATGGAGGATTTGTAGTCTCTGAATCAGTTCCAAAGTCCTTTTATGTTATAGAAACATACTTAGAGCCATCCTCTGGTAGGGAGTGCTTGGGTGAAAAGGAAAGAGGATGAGCTGCAGTTCAAATCGTTCTAATATCTTCCTGCTGTTTGTCAGAAGAATCATAAATAGCTGCTCTTCTAACCTGTAGTCTGAAAATTAGTTGTGGACATGTCTTAAATCTCTGCAGCCTGGGGAATGATGATGCTTTTATTAACGCTTTTGTTAGTGCTCCTACACAGCTCACCCTACTCATCCCACCACAACTGCCCAGTTATGAATAACTCGCATACAGTGTTTGAGGGCAAATTTCAGCATCTCTGATTTCTCTTCACAAAAAATTTTCAGTATAGCTGGACTGTGTGCCTTTGCTCCCTTCTCCATACACCTTTTGTATCTGCTTGGTAATTGACTTCCTCTCTGACAGGTTAAACATCACAGAGGTGTTAGAAAATAGAGTCCAATTTAGGGGATCTTGGCTGCATGGTCATGGTCTAAAAAACCTGACTGAGCACTAGTAGGAAAATCACATAATAAATCATAACTAAAGGAAGAGGATATGGCTCATTGGAACTGTACTCACGAAATAGTGGATCACTGTTTCAAACCATAGAAAATATTATACATCCTGTGAAGGCAAGTGCTAGGAATGTGGAACTTCCGTTTATGATCTCGCAAGCAGTTGACTTCTTGAAGATGGTAACTAGGTTTACTAACATGCATCTAAGGTTACAGTAGCTACAGGTTAGCATCTCTTCTAGGAGACACCACAAGTACTGGACTGAGCAACATACCCTTCCTTTACTGTTTGTTCAGTACAGAGCACAGCAATAAATGGTTTATGCATACCAGAAAACACTTTTCCAAAATAATTTGGTGTTCTAAGTTTCATGAGGTGAACATTATGAACGTGACATAGAAGCACAGGTGTATTGTTCTGAGACCAGTGAATTATCAAATCCAGCTCTGTGCAACAGGAGGCAGCACAACTGTATATATTTTTCTGGGATTTGCATAGATGTTACAGGTCTTTCTAAGAAACTAACAGATGAGAGCCTTCTTTCAGATAATAAATATGGAGCATATTATTCAGAACCCCTGTGTGTGTTGTGGTATGTCACTGAATACATTAATACTGCACCATAGTCCAGTCATGAACCAACATCAAATTTGTCCCTTAGCCAAAGTGTACATAGCTACATGGCTACACAAGAGAGCACTTGCTCTCTTCCTTCCCTTTGTGTCTTCCCTCCCACTTACTATCCCTTGCATCACGTGGCTATAGGACTAACAATGAGAAATACGTTACCATATGTCATCTTTGAGATCTGATCATTAAACGTCTTAAACTTGTAGAGGGTTGAAATTTTCTTTGCAATTTTTTTTTTTTTTTTTTTTTTGTTAAATCTCTGAAGCACTCTAGGTCTATCTAAATGTACTCAAATGTATCTCTCAAAATACTTTATTCACACCTTTGTGCAGCAGTGTAACTCAGGATAACTTGGTTACTGGAATGAGTTCAGCAGACAGGCATCAGAATGGCTGGAACAATTCTCCTGTAGGAGATGTTGAGGGATTTGAGCTTCTAAGCATGGAGGAGAGATGACTTTGGTGCTGTATATAATGGCAGACTTTATCTACCGATGTGGTGGCTATAGAGAAGATATAGAGCCAGGCTTCACAGCAGTGCATGGTGGGAAGATGAGACGCAATGGGTACAACTTGAAAGAATAGGTTCAGATAGAATATAAGGAGAAATACTTTGCCTGTTAGGACAGCGAGGTGTTGGAGCAGTTGCCCAGAGCAGTTGTGCAACCTCCAGCATTGAAGTTTTTCGAGATTAAAATTAGCCAAGTCCTGAGCCCCACCTGGGCTGATCCTATGGCTGACTCCACTTCCAGTGGGAGGTTGGACTAATGTTCTCCAGTCCAAATTATCCTATGAATCACTTTCTACTAACAAAAAATAGAAGCAGATTTTGGCTGTCAGCCTTGATTAGAAGAATAAAGCCAGGAATTAGTTGATGGATGTTAAATTGGAAATAAAACTTTACTATTTACATTGCTTTTTCTGATAGTGTTTGTACAGTTCACAATTGCAACATGCAGTTACCATGGTGGTAAAATAGAATAAACTTTTGTGGCAAGTGCTTGCTTGAAAGACTAAAGAAATTCTTTCTTGATCTGTAGTCCCTGCAAATGTTCTGTGTTGCTTATGGCCTTTCCAGCAGTGCTGCTGTTTTCACCTCATGCACCTTGCTCTGTGTCTTTGACACTTGAAGAATGGTACTCACTTACTTAAACTTAACACAGTCTAGCAACCATCACTTCTCTGCCATGTGCAAGTTATGAAGGGTTACGGAAAGGTATCGAGGATACAGTACAACAGTAGATGGCACAACAGTTTGAAAGACTTTCACCTTGCTCCTCAAAGATTTTTTCATTCCTAGCAAGACTCAGTTAAAATGATACTAATCAAATGTAATCCTCATTCCACCTCCTATAGTGGAGATGCGGAGAGGAATGTTATCTGAATAACGGATGCTTTAGATTAGGATTCAGTTATGCATGGAGCTTGAAGATAAAAGATTTTCAAAATGGGAAATGCTTAAAAAGTTAAGTGTGTGCTTCTCTTTGAAATCCAACCTTCCTCTGCTTAACTAGCCAAGCTATAGTAGAACAGTTCTATTGAACTCAGTATTAAAATGGTATCACTTAATATAATTTTAATGATAAATCAATAGACAGCATTTACTACTTAGAAAATCTAATGGATCTTGTGCCAGTAAAGGTTACTAATGACTCTTAGCATTTCAAAGAGAAAAAAGCACTGCGTCCAAAAGTGTCTCCAATGTTCAAAATAAGGAAGAAACTGTTATGTTATAGAAAACAATGTATTATTAATGAAATAATCACTTGGCTCAAAGGTACCTAAGCACATAGCTTAAAGGCTGACTACTGTCTTCATCCTTGGAAGGATAGATTTTTGCATTTATTTACAAATTTTGATTTGGATTACTGATATAGAATATGTTTTTTGCTTTAGCTCTTTGATAACATGAAGTGATAGATTTAATTTAAAAAACAGCATGTACAGGAGAGAGAGGAAATATCAAACCCAGGTTATCTGGTAGATGAGTTTAATGTAGTATATCAAGACATATTTAACTTTTATGAGCACTTTTAATAGAACTTTTGTTGCCTCTCAACCTGGATGTATCTAAAGGACTGTTGGAAAAAATGTCTCCACATCAGTGTTTTCTAAATAAACAACAGTTATGCACAACAGGAGGGAGCAGTATACTTTTATTATCTTTGCTTAATGGCAACCACATTCAGGCCTGAGGTTTTTAAGTGCTCCCACATAACGGACAAATACCAGGACTAAAGACAACACTAATATCAGCAATATTACACATTGTCTCTCCTTTTGCAGTAGAAATCAACTTTTTTTTTTTTTAATTGTAGTCTTCTGGCTGATTTTACTCCCTGGATTGTTTCAAAATAGGTCTCCCTGCCTATTGGTTACCAAGGAACTGTTTGATATCTTTCTACCACCCAGTTCCAATTCTTCTGCAAGGAGATTTCATTGTCACAGTGGCTGAAATGATTCTTGATGGAGAACCTCTACCTAGACCAATACTGAGACCAGCAAGAACATTGACTGCTGCTTCTAAATTTTTGTATTTGTGAGAACATCTTAGGAAATTCCTTTGCATGAAGGCAACATGCATGATAGATGGCAGCAGCATGCCTCTGCTCGTGGTAAGTATCAAAGAGAGTGTGCTTTCACTGACTTAACACTAGGGCAGCGTTGCTTAAACCTTACTGATGTTGTCTCACATTAGAACAGATGACATCAGAATTGCTACCTTTAATCTACTCTCACAGGTGGCAGACATGACTGGGTTCCACCAGGTAATCTATAAAACCTCAAGCACACAGGATGCTAAATTCCTCTCTGTAGCCACAGTTCTAACTGATGGTAGTATCTTCTAGAGGCAAGCTGTTGTGCTATGATGTGCAGAGCCATGGTTATGAAGTCAGCTATAGCTGAATCACATTGCTGAAGTAGAAACTGTCTTTTTCTAAACACCTTCAATGCAAAGGTTTAAAGGAGAAAACCATATCTGCATCCTGGCCATTGCTTCTGTGAAGGGTGTGGGATAAATTGGTTTTAAGAAACACAACCCAGAATTAAAATACAGACTACGAAAAGCATGTATGGTCCCGCTGCCCATTTTCCTAGATATCCTTGAGTTAGAAATGATAATGTTCTAGCTGTCTGCAATTCAACTTCATATATATATATTAAAAAAAAAAGCCAAAAACCAAACAACAAACCCAACAAACAGCCAATTTTGGGTATTGGTGGCAGAACAACTTTTACAACTGTGAACTGCTGTCATATCACAGTATTGCCTTGGTGACACTTGCATCTTACTGTAGGATATAGTGGGATTCTACACCTCTGGAGAGATGTCCTGTTTTTCATAGGATGTAGTCTTGCTTTAGCAGATATGTCTAGATTTCAGTGTTGCTGTGAATCAGCCCACTTAAGCATAACTGCAGTGTATCTGCAGTCCTCATATTGCAAATGGAGGACTTTGGGAAAGTTTTGCTGCACTCTCTTGGTGTACTAAAATTTCAGCTTTTTTTGCAGGCTTGAACTTTTGAAAGTTCTTTGGGGATTTGAGATCAGGGGATAGTTGTCTTCATCTTCCAAGCTAGAGAAATGTAACAGGCACCACTGGAAGGGTATTGGCAATGTCTTTAACTTTCTCAGCACCTATAAGACTTTGAAACAGATGTTAAATACTGAATGGTATAGCATGCAAGAGGAAATGGCTTCATCACTGCTTTGGGTTTTGCTGATTGCCTGTCAGTGATTTTTTTTTTTTTTTTTTTTTTTTGCTGCTGTTTTGATGTCTGAATATGAAAAGTGTCATGAGAGACACATGGTGTCTTATCTACTTAGCTGTTCTTGAATGCTGATCTTAGTATTTGTAATGGCAAGATGGAAAACTTTCTGATTTGATTTGGTCGCTGCTTTCTACTGCCACAAAGAGCAAATGGCTATGATAAAGTGTCATATTTTAAAAACTTTGAATAAGCAGCCGAAGAATGTGCATGTACCTCAGAATAGGTATAGATATATGAATGAAATTCAACCTGTTGTCCTGTTTGTGGGGTTAATTCAACCGAGGCCACTTGAAGATGCAAGTTGGAAATGGAAGACACTGCATCGGAGCTATGTTTTCTCCACTCTGGTGATATTTAGTATTGGCTATCTCTGCAGGCTCCTAGAAAAGCTGTGAGCTTCCTGCCACAAGTATGGGCCAGGTACACTGAGAAGTTTATACATCTAAGCACTCAGTAGATTAGTTGCATTTGAAAGAAATGAAGTTCAGTATCCATAATTTCCTCTTCTTGCTGGCTGACTCCCTTCATGCAAAAGTCAATGACAAGACTCACAATGTAAATAGGGTGAGAATTTTGTCATGTATTGCAAAAATGGGCATATGCTACAGAGATTCAAGAACAAAAACACCAAACCTTTTCCTTTTCTGTATGGATGTGTACCTTCTAGGACTAGTTTGTCAGATTTAGCTTACACACAAATCCCTATTCAGTAGGAGAAAAAAGCAATGTAATGTCTGTGTCTGCTGCTCAAATTCCAGCATGAACCTAAACTTTTACGCATCTGCTATCTTTGACATTACACATTTTAAAATATTTCTAAAATATAATTTATATGCTTTAGCCCCATCTTCCCCCCTAACCCCCATCCCCAAGGGATAGATTAAATATAATGCTTCTGTATCAATCCAGCAAAAGATTGCTCCACTGCTCTGTGACCTTGTAAACCTCTGTTATAAATTCCAGCTGTGGCCATGTCAGCAAAATGTATTTTAAAACACTTCATTAATAATAGCTAATGTCTAAACCTTAGGTTAGTCATTTATCCTTGACATAATGGTTTGACTATCATTAAAGGATTTCATTGAATCAATCTTGTACAGAAAGGGGGAGAAAGATCAGTTTAATTTTGCAGAAGTAATTATCCTGTTAAAAGTTACAAAAAGGAGGGGTGGATCAAGAGCTCTCTATGCTGCTGCAAATCTGTGGTTGCTTTGAAGTACCTGGAGTTGCAGTGTTTTAGCTGTATCTTGCAAGCTGATTTCTGCTCTCAAAATCTATTTCAGCATTATGGCTACTTCTGTTTCCAAGTGAGAATAAAACCTAGTTCAGTACCCTGCAGGTGATTTCAGCTGTTGGGTAGATCTCAGTGTGTGTTTCTGTCGTGTGCCTAACCTCACACATCTTCATTGTGTCTTCTGTAGAAGCCATGTAAACTATGACTTGATGACATCAGAGATGAGACCAAAAAATTAACAACCCTTTGCTTTGCTGGAGTACTGAGGTGCCTAATACTATTAAATAAAATAGGAAGTGATTATCTTATATGTCATGGGGGAGCTTGAGTTGACCACAAGAACAAGGTCTCAGCACTCAGTGACAACTTAAAATTTATTTACTAATGAAGGCAGGTATAGTGGGTTGATAGCAATTTCTATTTTATGACACAGTTCTCACACTCCTACCAATGTAGGCTCCTGTCCTCTGGTCCAGTTCAGATGGAGGTCAAAGGCCTGGGAAATGAGACACTTGCTCTGTTTCCCTAGCTGATGTGCAGGGTCCCAGCTGACAACCTGACCCAGACACCTGCATAAAATGCAGCCTTTTACATGGTGTCATGTGCATGGGTTAAGCATTCCCCCACCGAGGACTGTCTATGTTATTGCCCTCTGATCTCCCAACCCAAATGTTACAAAATGTATGTATTTGTCACAAGTACATACATTAATCTCTTGATTCCTTGGTTTCCAGCATATCCTATATTATCACAGCCAGGCAGATGCAGACAAAATCTCATTTATTTGGGCAGTGCTTTTGAGTAGGCTTCACACTGTGACACTTATATCTGCAAAAATCTGAACACAACTTGCAGGGTTTGTTTCCCTTTTTTTTTTTTTTCTTTTTTTTCACTTGGTGACATTCCAGGCATAGTTTTTGGCAGAGGGTGCTGCAGAAAAGCTTTCAAAGCAGGCAGACCATCTGTAGGAATGGGAATCAGCTGCTGAGACAAGAGTGGGTAAAGAGATTTTAATATGATGCTCATTTTCTCAGGACTAAATCAAAAGCCATCTCTACTTTTGAAGCTTGTGTTGATGGCTTTGAGAATCTAGCTTTTTTTTTAACCTGTGGATGTTTTCTAAGATATGCACATGAAAACTGTTCTGCATCTTTAGTAGGATGAATTTGTCTCTGTAAATGCTGGCTTCTCTTTTTGAGGGCCCAAGGATAATACAATGGTACAAAGATGCTAATTTTTTGTAAATAAAAATCAATTCAAACCATATAAAATTAGTGGTAGATGTGGTATTTGCAGGTGGGAAATGTGCATATATCTGTCATCATTGTATGAATGCATTACTAATGCTTCCAAGAGTACTAAGAGTTAACATTGATGCTAAAAAGTAGGATTGTTATTTGGTAAATGCATCTTGTTCTTTCTGCTTCCTATTGTGAACTTTTCTGAGTTTTACAGGTTCTGCTGACCCCAGTGACATCTCCTTTTTAGATTTCTAGTGGACTGTTGAGTTTGGGGTGAGATTTTCTTTTTCTTCATTCTTAATTTAGAGTCAAATGGACACATATTGTCAAGTGTCATTTTTTTCTTTTTTTTTTTTACTTGCCACTGCCCCCGTCCTTTCCCAGTAGTTTCTAGTTTTAACACTTAGCCTTGTACATTTGCCATCATGTAGCAGTCATTTGTCTTGTAGTGCTGAATACCTGTGCTAGAAACCGTACCAAGGAAAGACATGGTATGCTGACACCATTCTGGTTTGATCCCCATAGTGCTGCATGATGGAAAGACATGCGTGCTGCTTAAACTGGAAAAGTGCCAGAAGCAGAACATCCTTTCTGTATATTGATTAGAAAAGAGGACAGTCAGATAACAGGCCTGTTTCAAACACTTACTTTTTTGTTCAAGATGGGATTTGTTTTACATAATCACTGAAATGATTTGAAATCTACAAAAGATATCGAATTTTATCACCTGTTAGCTTTAAGGTGTACTTTTGCCTTGCATGTATGAACTTTAAAACAGCTTCGACTGGTTTCTGACTCTTGAACTCTTGCTTTGTCTTATGTTTACAGACAGAGATTGAGATCTTTGGCCTATAAAGCTTTCCCAAGTGAGACCAACTAACTGCATCCCTGTAAAGCCTTAAAAATTCAGTTGGCAGTACATTTTCTGTCCAGGTCATTCGGAGGAGAAAGGCTATTTAGAATGTACTGCCACCCACCCTGGGACTTCACTGGGATGCTAAACATGCTTTATAGAGCTTGCCTTTGAACCATAGGTATTTGGTATGTGGCCTGTGTTATGACTGGTCAGAGCCAGAGGGATTTCTGAGTCTTCTGTTGCTGGGAATTAATGGCATGATCCCTGCTTTTTAAGTAGGTGGAATTTACAGTCTCGTCAAGGCAGGGAACATGGGAGATGACCGACTCTGTAAGTGTGGTGTGCTGAGGGTGGGGGGAAAAAAGGGAACTCATATGCATGACTAAGTGGTTTTCTTGCTGATGATACCTAGGCTTGATGAGATTTAGGAGTCTTTCACTTCTGAACAGCATCAGGTCCTCATTGAAAGATAAGGTATCATCTTGTGCTTTTAGAGGTCACTTACTCTCTTCCGCTATTTCTTTGCTCCACTAGTGCTTGTTGTCCATAGAAGATTTGCTCAATCATATTAACCTCAAGGTCCAATCAGACTTTCCAGAAATGACTGGAGTAAGATTACCTTTCCGTAACACTCTGCAAACCAATCCTGTTACTTGCTCTCTGTAGCTCACTTTAGGGTGCCAGGTAGATCTCCCATACCTTCACAGAGGGCTTTGGGACACTGTCAAGAGTATCTAAATGTGTTTTTTGTTTGTTTGTTATTTAATGCAGAATTGTATTGGAAGTGTCATCTGTTGAAAAGGCAAATAGACTAGAGCTGGCAGGTAACTTACAGCCTAATGCCCTCTTAGGAGTCAACCAACATTATTTTTTATTTTTAAGTAGGACTTGAGTCTACTATTAGGAGTTCTTTGTTGACAGTGGAAGTCTTCTGTTCTGTAATCTTGTTGCTGCCATTTTAACTCTCTATCTAAGCTACCGGAAAGTCAATATTCTTTGTTTCTGGGAGAGGCTTTTTCACTTTGTCTTGCATAATATGTTTATCTCCATGTAACCTGGGTACTTATAGATGCTTCTCTACTGAAGACTGCATTTTACCATGGGATAAAGCAGAACATCTTGACAGCGTGTTTCATGCACCACTGGTTTTGTGTATTGCTGTCCATGCCTTAGAAGAACTATTTTTCAGGAGAACTGGGGGGAAAAAAAACTCAAGGAAAATCCTAGTGCCTGAAGTACTCAGGTAGTTGTGAACTGGGTGTGTGATGGCAAATTAGGGTTGACATTTGGGCTTTTTCAGCCTGGAGAAGAAACAGCCTCTGGAGGACCTAAGAGTAACCTGCCCATACCAATGGGGAGGTTATCAAGCAGATGGAGCCAGGCTCTCTACAGTAGTGCATGGCAGGAGGGTGAGAGATGGGCAGAATTTGAAATGGGCAGTTCAGACTCAATATAAGGAAAACCTATTACTACTTCAAGGACAGTGAAGTGGAATAGTTACCCAGAGTGTTTGTGCAGCCTCCAGCCTTGAAAGGTTTAGACTTGACTAGGTCAAGCTCTGAGCTGCTTGGTCTGATTTTACAGCTGATACTGTACTCTGAACAGGAGGTCAGACTAGATAACTCTTGAGGTCCTTTATACACTGAATTACCCAGTGATGCTATTAGTCACAGAACTTCTGAAAATAGCATTAGGCAGACACTTGGTTTTCTAGCCTGCAGGGTTCAGGGGTTTGAATTTGGTTGCTTATGGGGAAGTCCACATGGCCTTCTCTGGGTAATTAGACACTGCCTAGGCCAGACAACAGGACCTGCCCAGCCTGTACCCAGCAAAGGGATGGGTTGCAGCAGGAGGGCTGTGCTGCTGTGACACCCACATTGCCCACAGGAAGATGTGCCAGGAGGGAATGTCTGCGCCCTGGGGAGGTGTGTGTAGCCCATATGGCCCAGTATGCATGGAAGCATGAGATCACTGCTTTTTGGGACTGGTTACAGAAGGGCGTTTAGATATTTATAGATGTTCATCAACATTTTGTAAATGTCTAGTGTTGTTTATCTGCTATACAGTTGATATTGATTCTGAATACATAGTTCTCTGATTCCCAGTTAATTACATGTTGTTAATAAATCAATAAGCCACTTACTTCTGATTTAACTCACATGAGCTGAGCAGTTTTTCTCCTGCAAGTCACTTTCATCTTCATCGCTGTAATTGTAAAGTCATGGGACTTCAAACTGCTTAGTACTTTTTAATAGTTTGCACAGGTTTTTTTCAGTGAGTAACCCCCAAACAGTAAGAGAGTGTTAAATTTTGGAAGATAAAGTAGACAACTGATCCTTTAATGATAGAAACACTTGCACAGAATAGCAAAAGTAGATGTCTCCTCTCCATTTTGTCCTTGTGGGAAGGGGTCTTTCTGTCAGTTTTTCTCTCAATCCGATTCCCTGGTAGTGGCTGTTGAGCCCTGCAAATGTTACAGTGTGAGGACACAAGGGGACTGGATTTTCTTCCCACTCTTCACAGGACTCTCCCAGTCTAGATTGACGCTGTAGGGTCCAACTGAATGGATCTCTCTGCCTTTCTCTCTCTTCTACCCGCATCATCTCTGCTCTGGGAAAGTTTTTAACCCATCCGTTTACCTGACTCAATTTTTAAGTAGTGACCAACTGCATCTTTCCTAAAGGAGTATGACACAGAGTAAATTAAGATGTATGAATCATATACCATCTATCACAGCAATGTTTCAATTTTTCTCTGAAATATATTTTTCTCAGGCTTTCCCTTCCCCACACCTTGATGTGAGAAGGAAAAAAAAAAAAAAACCAAAACAAACCAATAATCTTATTTTTAAAGGCATTTTCGAATGAACAAGCTATTCATGAAAATTACCCCCCACACCCAGCAAATTTTGAGAAGTTAAATTTATTGTTGTTGCTCTAAGGTGAGGGTTTTTTCAAGCTATTTTTAAGTCTTCCACTCTAATTTTGTGTGGTGTTGTTTCTGTTGCTTAATGCAATGTGGTTTTTATAGCTTCCAAACTAACCAGAGTTTTCCTACAGTTTGAAACTGTTGGTGTAAACTAAAATTAGGGCCCCATTCAGTTAATGGTTGTGGTTTTGTTTTAAACTTTTCTTTATATCACAAAGTCTTTGCAGTATTGCAGAAGGAGTGTTAATCTTCCATGAGTTGTTTTAAATGGATATGCTCTTCTATACTCGTATTCAAAGTGTGTCAGAATTAAACTAAGATTTGGAGTGGTGTGTCTAGGCATTCACAGTAGTTGTAACATTTGCAAAATAGTCAGATTCCAAAGTAATGAATATTGTAACTTCCTATTAATCAAAATAACTTTTTAATTTTTTCATATCTGAATTACGGGGCTTGCATAACTATGACTCAGAATAATATATAGTTCTAGTTTTATGTTTTCCTATTTTTAGTAGATTAAATGAAATATTTAAAGACTTACTGAACTTTTAACAGTGGTTGTCTGTAAAGGTTTGAAATTCACAACTCTGGTCTGCAAAAAAGAGTCTCACATTTGTAATTGACATGCTTTCTGATTTTTCAGCCTTTAGGGCTTGGACTTTTAAAGCTTTCTATAACTCCAGGTTAAAAACATTTTCATACTGAAACTGAGATTCCTACATAGCCACATGATTCTGCACACAAGGAGGAAGAGAAATGCCAAATTTTGTGAGTATTTCAATGAATATCTGAGTTGATAGTATTTTATTCAGAGTAAATCATCTGTGCCAGCCCATTTAGTCTGAGGGTCAAACATACTATTTCAAAAAGGACACAGGGCTCTCAATCAATATCTTGTGGCCAGCCGCCTGCCCTGCTATGCTCCCTGAACTTGGTCTGCCTCCCATTTAGGCCACTGAGAAAATTCACAATGACTAGAAAACATGAGATCAACCCCCTTATATGGAGTTTTCTCATTCTTGTGCAGAATGTAGCTGGGTGTGTCAAGTCTTTTAAAAAGGTTTTTGTTGGGAGGTGGGGAGCAAGCTTGCTTCCAGCAAGCATGATTAAGTAGGAATTATTAGATTAAAATACATTAAAATAGATTAATTTTGCTTGAGATCTGCTCTGGATAGACAAAGAGTTATCACTTGTCATGGGGGGGTTAAACCTGCAGCACAGACCACAGCTTTGGAGTTAGAATATTTCATACTAGTTCTCATAAAATGTCCCTGGACAAACCACAACATGTAGTCCATCCTGATGTGATGGAATACAAATCTGTATGTCAGTTATGGCACACCGTCAGTGATGCCAGGAGTAATATGTTAAGGGAGTTATTTTCCCTTCTGCATTCATCAGTTGTAATTCAGTCTAAGTAATAGTAAGAGGAAAATGTGTTACTATTACGAGATGGTTTGTTCAGTGCCTCTATTGTCTAATCACTTGAGAAGATGTAACCTAGATGATTATACACATGTAGGAGATGATCCAGCACTTCTGCAGCACAAAACCCACCAGCACTTGCTAACAATTGTTGTTGTAGATTACCTTGGAAGTTTGACTACTGTCTCAATAAAAATGTCATACACAGATTCTGCTGCCCCTGCTAAGATTCAGCTGAACTTTCCTTTTTTGTGGTTTGTTTTTGAAACTTATGAACTAAATAAGGAATGAAGCTCAGCTTTTGGTCGGTGATGTAAGATCCAATTCTGTAACTGCTTTTGTGATTAATATTGGCATCCTCTACCTGTCTAGGTGAAGACTATGGTAATATTGTTCTTGAATTTCACTTAAATTTGCAATAAGTATGACTTTGTGGCCTTAATTTTCTCCATATTAATTGATTCCTTGGCAATATTTCTTTCTTTCTATATGTTGGAGTGTTTCTTTAAAACCCTTCTGTGATATACTTTTTTTTTTTTTTGAGAGAGAGAATAGAATAACATTTCTTAATGCTTGGGTTAATTAAATCACTGGCCAATGGTTCTGCATGATAATGAAAGGAAAAGTCCTTACACCGTAGCTTTCAAATGCCAGTGCCTGCTGCTGTGGCTTGTATAGACAAACAATTTCTTGATACATAAAAAGCCTTCTGGGATGCAGTGAACTTTGCAATTGCAAATTGAAAAGGTTTTAGATTTGCATAGAAAACTATTTATAAGATGTCCTATTTAAAAAGTGTTTGGAGACCAAAACAGTGAAAGGCATCTGTGTTAAGGTAACTTAAAGGACCAAATTCCTTCATTGCCTTATTTACAATTTTTATTAGTGAAAGAAAGAATATGTTCTTTGATCTACACATAATATTCAGAAATATCTCACTTATGGAAAAAGGACTAGGTTCAATTTAATTTCTGTACTAGCTTTTACATCATCATCAGATAAAGCTATGCTGCATTTTTTTACCTGTAAATGAATAAAGGAGCTGAAAACATTTTAAAATAATGTTTAGGAATTTAGATGACTGATAGTAGGTGACTGGTAATATGTGACTGGGAAAAAATATAAAGATAAAATCCACAAGATGTCTCCTTTGATTGCACAGCGTGCACTTCGGTTGTCTAGGCAGTTTCCTAGGGATGCAGATTAAAGCTGGTGTACCTGACTCTGTCTTGCTGCCATCTACACTTAGTCTTCCTGCATTGAGGAAGGGCACTGCTGAGGCCTGCAGGGCCTGTTTTAATTCCTGAGCTAAACTGTTACTTCCTTTTGACTGTGAAGCTATAGTCACGGTTAACAGGGTGAGCGTTTTCCACTGTCAGTTTGACAGTTCCTTGTATCCCCAACTTTGGTATCTTCACACTACTCTTTCCTACTCCATACATTTTCCTTAGAAGTATTTTTATTATTTGTCTCAATCCTTCACTTTTTTGCATGCTATTGCAGACTGCCAACATGTAGCATGCTGCCAAATGAGCTAACCGCAAATAAAAGCATGTGGAAAGAACCTTGTGAAAACAGAGGGAACAATCCAAAGACCACAGTTTTAACAGTGGCAACAATATGTACTGCTGTGGAGGCTTTATGAAATAGCTGTTTTCATTGGGGAGTATTTAGCCACGGGTCTAGTGCTAGGAATAAATAGAATTCTTTGAGCAGTGACCAGGGTCTTAGCATGCAGACGCCCTGTTTTGTTTCTTTGTTTAACTGGACTCAGTAAAATACTTGCCTACAGCTTACAATTCAGGAAGCCTCTTACATTACACATGGAAGGAATTAAAAGAATTTCTAAAGTCTTTTTAAATTGCAGCCCTTTCTACTTAATGTGTTTCCAAAAATGTCCTTGGAAAATTCAGGTGATCTATCTTGAGATACAACCCACGTGATCATTGTAAATGCAGGAACTGGAAAACTTTGGTCCAAAGTACTGGTAGCCATATATAACTTTTTTTTAGGTGGGGAAATTGTGGTTTGGTGAAATAATAAATACCTGATTCATGGTAATCACAGTTTTAGAGAATAATGCATTCTGCAGGGTGTATTAAGCTGTTTAAATAAAAATCAATCCTTTTGTAGTCAGACTTCCAGACCTTTTCTTTTTCTTTCTCATCTTCAACTGCTATAGGCTTCATAGATGCCCAGAAAGTGATGAGAATGTGATTCATTCCAGCTAAGTGTCTGCTGGGTTTTATTGATTTTTTTTTTGTTGTTGTTGTTGTTGTTGTTGTTTTCTTATTTGTTTGTCAGTCTGTTTTGGTTTGTTTCACTTTTCAATTGGAACTAGGATGACTGGGATGTGACTTTTGCATAATAGCTTCAAAAATGTCTTTTCCATGACTACATCAATATAAATTATCGCTTATTGGTATCTGTTGCCTCAATTTCTTTTAATTACAATTTGATAAACCAGAAATTGAAATTCTAATATTATCTCTACCTCTTAGGCTTGTTTAAAAATTGTTTCCCAGAGCTACATTTGCCTACTACAGGTAGTCTGTCTGCAAGGTCAGTTTACAGGAAACTGTCCAAGGCTGAATGGTCACTGTTTTGCAAAGGACCTATTAATCTTTTTTTTTTTACTACTACTTCGTTTTATGTTGATAAACAGATGACAGAAAAAGCCTCAACTTGCGATGCTTTTTTATTATGCATGTAGAGCAAACTTGCAGCATTGGAGTATATAAGGCACCAACTAGTGGTTGATCAATGATTGTCTTGTTGCCAAGATTTTCTGGATTTCATAGAATCATAGAATAGTTTGTGTTGGAGGAGATCTTAAAGACCACCTAGTTCCAACCCCCCTGCTGTGGCAGGGACACCTGCCACTACACCAGGTTGCTCAAGGCCCCATCTGACCTGACCTTGAACACCCCCAGTGATGGAGCATCCAAAACCCCCCTGGGCAACCTGTTCCAGTGTCTCTCCACCCTCAGAGTGAATTTCCTCCTAGTTTCCAATCTAAATCTACCCTCTTCCAGTTTGAACCCATTACCCCTTGTTCTATCACTACAAGCCCTTGTAAAAAGT
>JAVSBS010013146.1:0-12360 GCA_033124195.1 Coracias cyanogaster | reverse complement strand
TACAGAGCACTGGAACAGGCTCCCCAGAGAGGTTGTGGAGTCTCCTTCTCTGGAGACTTTCAAGACCCGTCTGGATGCATTCCTGTGTAACCCGCCCTAGATTCTATGGTCCTGCTTGGCAGGAGGGTTGGACTTGATGATCTCCAGAGGTCCCTTCCAACTCCTAACATTCTATGATTCTATGATTAAAAAGAAGGTTTTTTCTTTTTTTCTTTTGTTTAATTTCATGATGAAATGAAAACTCACAAAGACCCCTTTACTCAGACTTATTACTGTGAGTCATCCAATATAAACAGTTTGCTCAGCATGTTACAAATGTCTTTTTTAACAGTGCATTCAAATGAATGTGAAGACAAAAATAATGGTTTAAAATTCAGATACTGATTTATAGTCACTAACCATAATGTCTGGATAATCACTGAGTGCAGTAAGTATTAACATATACAAAGTTCAGACAGCTAAAGATATTCAAAAGTGACCTACAGTTATTAATAAGAATTATGGTATTCCAGGGTCCCTGCACTAATGGACCTGGAAACCCACATCCCAGGCCAGCACTGGTCTGTCCTCAGGGAGGTGCCTGATGCCGAGGGCTGGAGCTGCAGATGGTTCCCCTCTGCCCTCTGCTCCTGGCTAAGGTGGTGGGATGGGCCCTCGCTGCCAGACCCTGCCCTGCTGCCTTAGGGGAGCCCAAAAAAGGCATGGCCTTCAGGGAGCAGCCTGTTCTTTTGAGAACTGTGGCTTTCTTCACAAAGAGACATTTTTTTTCCAGCTAGTACATCTTTATTTTTTAAAAACTGTGTAATTACAACAAAGCTTTTACTGAGTTATGTTGTGGAGCAAAGAGTGATAAGGAGGTGCATTTTGTACCAGAACAGAAAGCAGAATTTTGAAAAGCTGTCAAAAGGTTATTTCCTTTTGAATATAGTTCTTCAATGATATTAAAAACAGGAAGATTTTTCAAAGCAAATAGTATTTAAAGTTTTAAATCCCTAGACTGATTTCTGAAACTCAGGTTTGCCATTAATAAGTAACATATTTACACTTTTCCCAGTTTTGGTCCGTGCAGTTGCCTATCCAACTTCTGAAAAACAACTCACATTAGTGACAAGTGAGAGCTTGGCAGGGGATCACAGAAGGGTTGCAAAATGTTGATCTTGAGATCATCTGGTCCAACACGCTCCTAAAGCAGCCACCTAAAGCAGGTTATTCATTACCATGTCCATTCAGCTTTTAAATGTCACTCAGAACAGATATTCCACAACTCACCCGGGTAACCTGCTACAGGGTTTCACCACCCTCACAGTAAAAAAATGTGCATTGAGACAGAATTTCATGGTTTTTAATTTAATGAGCTTAAAACTATCTCATTCCAGGAGTGCAGCTACCAATGGCTACAAACTGTTCAGAGGGGACAGATGAGGAAGGAGGTGTGGAGAGGTTGCCCTCTACATCAAGGAAAGCTAGATTGTGAAGAACCATCTATGGGACTTGAAAAGATGCATCCCAGAGTCCTAAAGAAATTGGCTGATGTAGTTGCCAAGCCACTTTCCATGATATTTGAAACTTCATGGCAGTCATAGGAAGCCCCCAGTGACTGGGAAAAGGGAAACGTCACACCCATTTTTAAAAAGGGTAGAAAGGAGGACCCCAGGAACTACTGACCTGTCAGCCTCACCTCTGTCCTGGCAAGATCATGGAACAGATCCTCCTAGAAGCTCTGATAAGGCACATGGAGGACAGGGAGATAATTCAAGATGGCCAGTACGGCTTCACAAAGGGCAAGTCCTGCATGACCAACTTAGTGGCCTTCTATGATGGAGTGACTACGTCAGTGGACAAGGAAAGAGCTATGGATGTTTTATCTGGGCTTCTATAAGGCCTTTGACATGGTTCTCTATAACTTCATTCTGTCTAAATTGGACAGATATGGATTTGATAGGTGGACTGTTTGATGAATGTGGAATTGGTTGGATGGTTGCATCCAGAGGCTAGTGGTCAGTGGCTCAGTGTCCAGACGGAGATCGGTGAAAATCCAAAATCCCAGAAAGCCAACCATATCCTGGGCTGCATCAAAAGAAGCATGGCCAGCAGACTGAGAGAGGTGATTCTGCTCGTATACTATGCTCTGGTGAGAACATACTGTGCCCTGCTCTGGAGCCCTCAGCACATGAAAAACATGAACCTGTTGAAGCTGGTCCAGAGGAGGGCCACAAAAAAGATCAGAGGGCTGGAACACCTCTCCTATGAGGAAAGGCTGAGAGATTTGGGGTTCTTCAGCCTGGAGATGAGAAGGCTCTGAGGAGAGTTTATTGCAGCCTTTCAATACTTAAAGGGACTTATAAGAAAGACTGGGACAAACTTTTTAGTTGGGCCTGTAGCAATAAGACAAAGGGTAATGCTTTAAAACTAAAAGAGGGTAGACTTATACTAGATGTAAGACAGAATTTTTTTTATGATAAAGGTGGGAAAACAGTGGCATGGATTGCCCAGAAAGGTGGCAGGTACCCCATCCTTGTAAACATTCAAGGTCAAGCTGGACAGGGCTCTCAGCAACCTGCTCTAGTTAAAGATGCCCCTGCTCACTGCAGAGGGGTTTGGACTAGATGACTATTGTGGTTTAGATCCAGCCAAGTGCTGAGCATCATGCGGCCACTCACCTCCCTCCTCTACCCCTGGTGAGACGGGAAGAGAACAATGCAAAAGGAGAAGTAACAACAGTAATAACAACAATAGTAATGCAACTAATTATAAAGCATATAACTATAAACTGCACAGACCAAACTAACTCTGCACTACCAGAGACCAAGCTCAACTTCGACCACTGCCCCAGCCCTCACTTTGCCCAGCCCTCCCCTGTGCTTATATAGCAGACATGATGTCAGTATGGTATCAAATAACCCAGGTTATAACCCAGGCTATAACCCAGGCTTGTTTGACTAACTCTATCCTAGGTGAACCCAGGACAATGACCTTTTAAGGTCTCTTCCAAACCACACTATTCTATGATTCTATAATTAAGTCATGGAGCTCAGTTTAACAGATTTCCTTGCATCCTCTTTCCTCCAGGAATTTTATTCTTGTTGACAGCTCTGCTTCCTGCTGTGGTTTGTCTCTACTGTCCATGTTACAGAATTGTGACACTGCAGCATAATGCACTATAATATTACAATATAATATAATTGGAATTATTACAATAATTTAATTACTAGTACAATTAAAAATAAATGAGTTATGGAGACAGAGATGGATGAGACAGCCAACATACTGAACTGGGAGAGACTATTCATGCTGTTTTTAAAAAGTTCTAACAGGTTTACTTTCCATGTATAGAAAGAAAGGAAAAAAAGAAAAGAAGGGAACACTGTAACATCACATGGAGACACTGATCACTGAGAAAGGAGTAAAGTTTATTATTAGGTATAGCAAATTAAAAAAAAAAAAATCCAATCCTAGGATATCTTTTTATAATATGTGTAAGGGTATGTGGAAGAAGAATGTCTGCTCCTTTAACAGTAAAGGACCTTTCCCAATGCATCGAGGAATAATAAGAAAAGGAGGAAGCCGTAAACAAGAACATACAGAGACACAAACCTGGGGGACAAATGGTAAGGGACACAGCAATGAGAACTAAACCTGCTTAGTCACATTAGTTGATGAGGGTGTGAGAGATTATCTGATCAAGGACCTGGCCAGTTAGGAAACTAAGGGAGAAGGGGGAAACCAGAAACAAAATATACAGATATACAGACCTGACAAAGCAAATGCAGAGACAATGACAGGAAATAAAGGTAGCCACTCACACTAGCTGATGGGTTATCAAGCAACTACAAACGCTAATTCCAGGAAGATCAACCAAGGAACACCCTGGTCTTTGAGGGTTGCAGGAATCAACAGACCTATTCAGCCTCTGGAGGAATATGCTGGGAAAAGGGAAAATAGAGGAACAAATTGGGAGTACCAAGAAAAAGATATAAAAGGGACTGGTCACATGTAAAATGGGGCTGTTCAGTACATGTCTGCCAACTCCTGCACCTGATCATTGAATCTTGTTCTGTCTTCTTACATCTTCTTATTAAATGTTTTCTTACTCATCTCTCTGTGTAATCTCACTCTCTATTATGTATGTATTTGTGCTGCAAGGACAGTTTCCAGTACCGGAGATGCAAGGAGCAAATAGGAGTGCTCATAACATTCTTCCCACAATTTGAAAATCCATATCAAATTATTCTATGTTTTTATTTGGATTAAACCCTTAAGTGCTTAAAGAGGAGAGTAATAAAAGTCAAACTCTAAGTAAAAGCATCCACAAAAAAGATGGATTTAAGTGAACACATGAAAATATCAACATCACCACCCTTGAAAAACACCAATACAAGGGCCATATTCTAAAAGAGAATCTTTCAAAGAAGGGTTCTTTTGTGTAGAAAACTGGCTGAATTCAGGTGAATGAGACAAGATGGAAGTTGCAAATAACCTTGCAAATGAAATCTGTCCATTCATTTAACTCCTGCTTCTGATCATGTTATGTTTATTTGTGGATATTCAGGGTTTCAGTTGCAATTCATAACAATCATGGACAATGGAAGAACAACAGTAAAAAGTACTAGATTTCCCAGATATTTAAGCGAAACTAAAACACACAGACTAAAAAAAAAAACAACACAAGATGTTTTCATTAAAGTATGTGTACCAGGCTAGTGCTCTTGTCATTTATAAAAGCACACTTAAGAAATAATTTGATAAATAGGTTAAGAGTGATCGGTATTTATAGACAGTTAGTTATGTCAATATTAGAGAGAAAATATTTCATTTAGCAGTTATTCATAGCATCCAATCATATAGTAATTTTATTTTTAGAATATGGAGAAAAAATGCAAATAATGCATAAATTCACTATGTCACATTCTAATCAAAGATGATTAGATAATCACTAAACAGCATCAGTTAATTGTCTGGTTTCTATCTCTCACATCCAGTAAGAAACAGTGATTGCTATGTATAGCGATCATTTCTAATACTCCACATCAGAAAAAAGGGATGGTATACTTGTACATCACCAAAGATCAGAGAGCTTATTTGGATTATCACTGTGCTTTGTTAAGTGTCCTAATTAATGCCTGACTTAAGGGCCTAAAGCCGGAGTACTGTTACTCCTCTTTTGAGGACTGAGATTCATGATTCACAGGGGATATTTTTGCACACAGATGTAGCATTTCTGAAATGCATATTACTCCATAGAATTTGAATACTGATTTACAAATTTGAACATAATTCATTCTGTAATATAATGGGGCTAGTCTTTAATGAACAGCTAATTAGTGAATAAATAATAATTAATAAACAAAAAACAATAATAATGTTTTAATATAGAAACATTACTAATAATCCTGAAATGTCTGTTAATAAATAAAAAGTCTTTCTGTAAACAAGATATTTCAGTGCAATAATGTATTAAAAAAAGAAGTAGATTATTGTAAGTCATCAACATGCATAGTACTGTTGGAATAATTTGGAACAGAGGTATTACTCTTATTTCCCCCAGATGCCGTGTAAGGAGGGCATTAGTAATTTTTAAAAATAATTATTGCTTTTGCAATTATTTAAATATATTGTAAACCAATATACTTTGTTTTTACGAAGTTATGAAGAATGCTTCACTAAAAAAAAGTTGTGATGTTTTTTAGTTTGTTTGAAATATATTTAATAGTAACATTTGACTTGGTAGTGGTAGGTTGACAGTTGGACTGAATGATCTGAAAGGTCTCCTCCAACAAAAATAATTCTGAGTCTATGATTCTATTATTTTATTCATGCATTATGGTTTGCAGTTTTCCATTTAGGTGCTGTATTGATGTGATTGCTATATTTAAATATCTAATATGAACAAATGACTATTCTGTGATTTATTTAGATGGTTATGACTCACATTTCTTTTTGTCTTGATTCTCATTATCTCAATGTTTTCAATGATATATTCTAAACCAAGCAAATTTCAAGTGTGAATAGACTTCTATTTAATAAACAACTGTTGCTGTCATTGTGTAAAAATGTATTCCATTGTTATATTGTAGAGTCATTGTGTAAAAATGTATTCCATTGTTATATTGTAGAAATATGAAGAATTATAATATGTGAAGATAAACATTTCGTTCTGTACAGCTTTGATATGCTTTGTCCTATTATTATGGAAAGTTTCCTTCTTCAGTTTGAAAATAAAAGGCATACTCTAATCCATAATCATATCTATGTAGAAAAACATTTTTCTCTCACTATTCTGCTTTGGCCTTTGACAGAAAGGGAGTGATGGAACAAGCTCTACAGTAAGAGACACATAACATCTTTTTACAAGGCATTTGCTCTTAAGAGGAAATAAATTGTCTACAGTGAAACACTATGAATTAATAGTGTTCCAAACAAAATCTGTGCATACTATAAAGGGTCAGACTCTTTTTAATTGGTGGCTTTATAAGGAAACATATGAAGAAAAACATCTAGTACAAATCCTGCTTTCTCTTTTACTGTATTTATAGGAACTAGATATTTTGTCATAATGCCTTTTTTTTTTTTTTTTTAATTCTAGTGGACAAGAATGGAATAAAAATGCCTACACTGAAACAGTAGATCAATTAGCTCACATCCAGGAGTGACCAGTGTTATATACCAAGGTATATTTGCACCAAAAGTTCATGCCAGAATTCATTATACCTCTATATAGAAATCTTTACGTTTTTCTGTCTTTTCATTGTAAACGTACAAGGAATTTTCTTCATGAATCAGCAGAACATTCTTCATGAATCCTAGGTCAGAATTATTTGATTTACTCCATGATGAGCATGAAGTGAAGAAAACACTATGTTGTACGGGCAGCTGTGTAACTAGACATGTAAGTAGTTCTCAGCCATATAAAAGGGAATCATCTAAAATGACACGAAAGGGGTATATAATACAATTTATTCATAGCTAAAATTTTATAAAATATTGATCTGAACTCCTTCCAGCATTAGGTTACTACAGTTCTCCTTAGTTCAAACATTGTGTCTCTAAAGGATACAGAGGGGTAACTAGTAAAAGTTCACCTTGCCTATACAGGTGGGAAAACAGATCAACTTGAAACTTTCCTGGGCATAAAGCTACTGGTTGCAATCTGTCTTCTTCATTTAACCTCTTCTCCCTTCTCTATGAACTAATGACTGAGAGGTCAGACAGATGAGCATCGTGGTTTGAGACTGCAAACATGTAAGCCATGATGTTCCCATTTCTGATGCTAGCCATTGCCTATGGCTTGAGGATGGGACAATACAAAAGTGCGTGAGGCAGTGAAGGTAAAAATAGGTGCCTCTTTCTGGGTGTGTGATATGTTAATTGATGGAGTCTCAACTCAGTTGACAACCTTATTTGTCAAAATGTCTGTTTTCATCAGAATTAAAAGTTAAGTAATATCTACAGATGTTAGCATATCAATGTCCTCAAACAAAACTATTAATCAAAGAATCATAGAATTATTAAGGTTGGAAAAGACCTCTAAGATCAAGTCCAGCCTTCATGCCAACATCCCTCTGACCACTAGACCATGTCCTGAAGTGCTACATCTACTTGTTTTTTAACACCTCCAGGGATGGTGATATCACCACTTCCCTGGGCAGGCTGTTCAAATGCCTAACCACTCTTTCAAGAAATAATTTCTTCCTAATATCCAATCTAAACCTTCCCTGGTGCAACTTCAGGCCATTACCTCTTTTCCTGTCATTAATTACTTAGGAGAAGAGACTAACACCCACCTCCCTACAACCTACTTTCAGGTAGTTGTAGATGGCAATAAGGTCTCCTCTCAGCCTCCACTTCTCCAGGCTAAACGACCCCAGTTCCCTCACCAGCTTCACTGCCCTTCTCTGGACCCACTCCAGCATCTCAATGTCCTTCTTGTACTGCAGCGCCCAAAACTGGACACAGGACTCAAGGTGCAGTTTCATGAGTGCCGAGTACAAAGGCACAATCACCTCCCTACTCCTGCTTGGTCACACCATTTCTGAAACAGGCCAGGATGCTATTGGCCTTCTTGGCCACCTGGCCACACTGCTGGCTCATGTTCAGCTGGCTGTCCACCAGCAACCCAGGTCCTTTTCTGTTAAGCAGCTTTCCAGCCACACTTCCCCAAGCCTGTAGTATTGCTGCGGGCTGCTGTGACTGAAGTGTAGGACCTGGCACCTGGTCTTGTTAAACCTCATACAATTGGCCTCAGCCCATTGATCCAGCCTGTCTGGACCCCTCTGTAGAGCTTTCCTACCCTCCCGCTTCATTTTGTGTCATCTGCGAATTTACTGAGGGTGCACTCAATGCCCTCTAAACACAGTACCCAGTAATATATTTTTAGCTTGAAACATGTCTCAAATGAGCTGATCATCAGTTCAGTTTTGTCTGAGTGATTTAACATATTATTCCGAAATGCTTGTATTAAGCTGGTTAGTATCTCAAAGATTCCTCAAGTGAACAATGTTACTTAAGCTTAACAAGCAAAAGTCTTCAGTTCACATTTAATCACAAAGATGCCACAAATTAAGCTAAAATGCAGTTACTGAACAAAGTATAAAACAGTTTTATCTCTGGAAATTTGGCATCACATACACAGTAACATCATTTGACCTAAATTATTTTACTTTGGCAGAGTTCTGGAACAGGACATTCAGAAAGACATGCCTAACAACAGAGGATCTGCACAAGTTTGTAAGTAATCAATATTTTTGACTTAGTCATGCAATTTTTATGCCAACATATCAAGATGTAGAACACAGTCTGTATACTTTCCCTCTGACAGCATCTTCGTCACCTGTACACCTCCTAAAATAATGGAGTTCCAGGCCAAAATCAGTCAAATCCTTCATGAGCACTGCTTTCAGCAGAATTATATTTTATTTTTACTTAGAGCGCCTTGAAATTGTTTTATTCTCAAAGAATGTCCATTCAGCAGTAAATTATTTATCAACTATTTTACAGTTGTGAAATGATAAGAGTTTTCATTTATTGCGGAAGTAAGAAGGGAGATGTCACAGAGATGCCCACATAACAGACAGCAGCAGCTATCCAAGAGTGTGGATTTATTGCAAAGTTGCTTGGCACTCCTTCTGATGAAATCAAATTACAAATCCATTGGGAATATAACCATTACACAACTAATTCCTTAACTTTAAGGAATAATCTCTCTAAAAAGATGCACAAAAATGTACATACACTCCCTCATAAAGGGAAAAACGCCCACATGTGACTGTCATCTACAAGAAGGGCCAGAAGGAGGATTCAGGGATCTACAGGCCTGTCATTCTGACCTTAGTGTCAAGGAAGGTTGTGAACATACCATCCCGAGTGACACCACGCAGCACATAGAGGTCAAACACCAGTATAGGAGACTATAGAAATTGTGGTTTCCAAGGAATATATAATTTAGAATTTCTTGATTTTTCTTTGAATGCTTGTGGTTTTGAATTTCAGTCATAACTGTAAATTATGACATAGTTATCATTAATAAACAATTAGCATCTACACAAGGGAATGTCTCTGTGAGGAAAAATATAATACAGCAATATTCTAGGGAGAAAAACGCAAAACCCCATGGGCTGAGATAAGGAGAAATTCAATAGAGTAATGCAAGAGAAGAAACAACAGTAATAACAATAATAGTAATGAAACACTATATAAGGCAAGTGATATGGCTGGTTCACTTGTCTATCCTGGTGTAGCCCCCTCTCAGCATCTCGTAAAAATTAACCCTATCCTAGTCAAACCCTGGATATTCATGCAATTTTGGGAAGATTAATGCACTGTGAAGCCTCCTAGTTTTCCTGTAATCCTCTAATTAACTTCATTACTATCATTCACTTTTATTTTATTATACAGTGCTCCTCTCATTAAAACCAGTCTTAGTTATTCACATTCATTTAGAACAAACTGCGTAACAGTTAGATAAATATCTTACATCATGTTACAATGCCCAGATACGTTTTGCCATTGTTGAAATTTTCAGATCTGATAATTTGATTCAGAATGCAGTGCTGTGTACCAGTATACCAACAGTAAACCATTATGAACATATGCATTATGTTTGTAAAGGCAATTCTCTCTTACAACACAGGAAAGCAACATATTAAAAGATTGGGCTTATACAATAATTCACATGTTAGATATCATATTTAGTGATTTTTCCTTACAAAACATATTTCCCATGCTTATTAACTTCTATGATTTATTAGTCTTATGGAAATTGCTATAATACTGTTTGTCACTGATACAGTTACATTTCACATTCTCTCAGGTTGTAAACTACTGTGTTAATTAATATTCAAAAATTCGAGAAAGCTGTTTAAATACCTGCCTTCTAAGACAAACTTTACACTTTATTTGATAAAATGTCTATCAATATCTTCATTCTGTTATGTTATAAAGATGCAGAGAAAATAACGAGTCATCATAGTGAATACTGAGATAATTTATCACCACCTATTACAAGTAAATATTGGTTACGTTAGACATAGCATAAGGAAGAATAGACTTGAAAGAATTTAACATCTTGGTGTAGTTTTGGCATACTGTGTTTGTGAAACAGCTCATCAGGATGCAATTCATTACACTTTTGTTTAGCAGATGATTTGTAATAAGAACTGGGAATCCTGAGTCACTGAATACCTAGTCAATTTTTAAACTGCAAAGCAAAGCTGAATTAAATGATTTTTTTTTTATCCACCAATTTCTCCCATAGCTTCTGCTACCACTTCTGAGATTACGAATCCCATGTGTCTCCCCACCATGAATCTCTACCTAGAATACAACCTTACAGGTGCCCTGTTGTTTGCTCAAATGAAAGATTCCAGACAATTTCAAGAACTGGCTTCGCTCTATTAACACGGTTACAGTATTGGCTACTGTAATTCACAGTTCTAAAGTCATTCCCAGCTTGACTTCTTCTCTCTACCCAAAACTTCATTATATCTTGTATCTGCCAAATTCATCCATCTCTGTCTTGTGATCTGGTCCACACCCCATGGGCTGGTTATATGTTTGTGGATATATTTGCCTTCTGAAGCAGCTCACAAGCCCCATCTGAAAACATGGGCAGGCTGCACATTCAAATGTTTGTATCACTCAGAAAATGAAATGGGATATTTGTGCATTTCTATAGCTAGAGGAGAGCAAGCTAACAGGAAGAGATTAAAAGAGACATTGATAATTATAGCCTGTCCTGCATACTTGGCAACCTAAGTCACTGGCAGATATCTCCGAGGTTTGGATTTGAAATCTACTAGAAGTCCTGCACTAGAAATTAATGATGTCCTATCAGCTGGTGGTGCAGCTGCTGCAAATCTGTATTTTATAACAGCATGAAAAAAATCAAACCAATACAACAGTTCAGATGCTGTATATTTGTTTCGTATGTGACTCTTGAAGATTAAGGATTTTTATATTAATTTAAAAAACACCTTTAAAAAAAGAGAAATCTTTCTTTTGTTTGAATTCATGACTGAGTTAAGCTTGTTCATCATTACAGAATCACAGAATGGTAGAGGTTGGAAAGGACCTCTGGAGATCGTCTAATCCAATCCTCCTGCTAAGGCAGGTTCACCTAGAGTAGTTTGCACAGGAACACATCCAGACAGGTTTTGAATCTCTCCAGAGACAGAGACTTTACAACCTCTCTGAGCAGCTTTTATTATAAACATAAAGTACTGACACTTAAGATCAGTAACTGAGGAAATCCACTACTGTTGGAATAGGAGGAGGTGACAAAAGGAAAACTCGTATGTTCTGTAATTACAATAAATTACTTGTTCCTGAAACTATTAGAAATGACTGAATAAGGAATGAAGGAAAAGATTACCATATCTTGAAACAAGAAAGGAATTGTCATTGCAGTGACAAAATGTTTTAGCTAGCTATCTGTAACTCAGGGAACAAATCAACAAGGTTCAATACCTAAACTAGGTTAGTTCTATATCAAAGTCATGTACAAGTACAGTACTGCGCAAAATTATATTCTAAATTATCAGTACCTGTGTTCGAAACAGGCCCTGTCAGTCCTCCAGCTTCCTCATGGATGGCTTTACACCTTCCTACAAATGTAAGAACATAAAATATGAGTTCAACTCTTCTTCCTTTAGAAAGACAATAAATCCTTGAGCCTCAGCAAAAAGTGTGTGGTTACTTCAAGAAAACAGAATAACACAAAATCCTTATGACAATCCCAAAGGCACCTCAAAACATTTTTATGAAGCCAAGAAGGAAGAAAAGAACTTACCACTTGTGGTGGGTTAACCTTGGCTGAGCGCCAGGTGCCCACCAAGCCTCTCTATCACCCCCCCTTTCCTTCCCCTC
>JAVSBS010013142.1:10030-38029 GCA_033124195.1 Coracias cyanogaster | reverse complement strand
GGGCCGATCGTCATCACCGGCTACGTCAACCCCACCACCCCCGGCGCGAACACCCCCGGCGACCTGTCGCTGAGCCGCAAGAGGGCCGCCGCCGTGGCGGGCTGGCGGCAGTGCCTGGACGCCTGCTGCGCCGAGCCGCGCTGCACGCTGGCCGTGGTGCAGGGGCCCGGCCGGCCGCGGGGAGCGGCGGCGGCGGAGCCGGGCTGCTACCTCTTCAACTGCACGCACCGCGGCCGCCCCGTCTGCCGCTTCGCCCCGCACCGCGGCTACAGCACGTACAGCCGCCGGCCCGCCGCGCCGCCGGGTAAGGGCAGCCGCGGGCGCTGGGGCGCGGGGCCCGGCCCAAGATGGCTTCGTGTGGGGAGGGCGGCGGCGGGCCCCGGGAGCGTCGGGCCCGCTGCGGGAGGGAAATGGCGGCAGCCGGGCCGCGGCGCGGGGGCGGGCGGGGACGGCGGCTGGGGCCGCCATTTGCCGCCGGTGCCCGGACCCGCTGCCGAGCAGCGGGAACCGTCCGTGCGGCTTCCCCGGCGCCGGCAACGGGCGCGCAGGTGGTGAGGCATCGCTCGCGGGGGAGCCCAGCGCCTCTCGGCCGGGCTCCCTGCGCCGGGAGGGGCGGCCCAGCCGTGCCCGAGGGTGCGGGGCCTTCGCGAGGTGTGCGAGCTGGGAGAAGCCGGCCCTCACGCCTCTGCCGGTGTAGAACCCCGGGGAAGCGACCGTGCCAGCGGGCCGGTAGCTGGGAGGCGGCCGGTGCGATGAGCGTGTTCACGGGCCCCGCACCCCAGGGAAGATCGTACCGGTCCCGGCCGCGCGGATCTGGGCACCCTGGAAGGCGTGACCCGCCGGTGCCAGCTACGCCAGAACCTGGTGCAGCGGCTTGAGAGCAAGCACACACCCTTCTTCTTCGGGGTGCTGCGCACATGTTACCATCTAAGCAGGTTTCTCAGTCGCTTAATTCAGAATTTTTCCTGCTTAGGAACTTGAGAGTTAGAGTGGGGAAGGCAAGGACAGCTCACCAGTAGTCCAGAAGCAGCATGGAGTCTCTGCATAACCACCTCTGGAGTCAGGGCCACATCAAAAGCATCAGTGTGGTCAACGCTGAAGCGTGTTTAAAAGTGATGTAATCCAGAGCAAGCAGCTGTAGATGAAAACAAGTCAGGATTTACAAATTTGGAGTCTGTTTCCTAGCATTTGATCCAAAGAACGTACACTCCTCCACGTTGTGTTGTTAAACAGTTGCATCTTAATTCATTCTGTCTTAATTTCATTACCTTCTGTTGACAATAGTTTCCTAAATGTCCTTTTCTTCAAAGATACATGTGAAGTCAGTCAGACACTGGATGCAACATGAAGGAAAGCTAGTGGTGGTGTGAATGAAAACTTGTGTCCAGATGGCACCTGCTGTTACTGCTCCCTTGGCAGGAGACACCTCGGGCTTAAGGTCCATCCAGTCCTGCCTGCTTATGAGAATGCCAATGGGAATCTCATGGAAATAAGAGAGAGCAGGGGCTCAATTTTTAGAGGAGTTACAAGGCTTAAATAGTTTTTGCAAAGTGCATAGGCAGGTAAACTAGAGAGCTATAGTGGGAAACTTATGGCAGTAAAGATGAGACAAGCTTAAGGTACCAGAAGAACCTAAGGTATGATTTTTGACATTTTCAACAAGGAAAGTATTAGTTCCACTGTATTATTTATGTAGCAGCTTCGGGGTAATTGTTTTATAACCCTGTATGTGCTTGCAAGATAGAAAGCTGAAGACTAGATTTTACATCAAAGTCGCAGAGCATTAGGCTTCTTTGAAAGCCTTTGAAAATATCTTTAAATATCTTCAAATGTCCGTTATCATTTTGAGCTGCCTTAATTCCATTAAAACCTGGCCCTAATGTAGGGTGCAGTTATGGCACGATATAAATAATACTGTTGTTCAAATGGTACTCTACCTATCTGAAATCTTGAATTTCTTGAATTCCCTGAGTTCTTGAGTTCTGGAATTCTGTAATGCCTTGCCTTTTGGACGGCTTTCATGAGTATCAGCACTGGGATTGCAAGACGACTTTGATTCCTGATTGGCAAATTGGTCTGTGTCCTGTTGGGTTTATTTAAAAGTCTGCCTTGTGGGTGATGGTGGTATCGGAAACTGGGAATTATGACTTCGTAACGCAGTTACGCTGGAGCTGAAGCAGAGCCATGAAGGAGAATGAACATCTATTCAAACATCTGTCAGCCGTGACATACACCAGGAGAGATAAAATTAAGATTGAATAATTTTGCTGCCTGATGTGGTGTTACCACTGCATTCTTGAATTACATTGAAAAATTAATCTGGACAACAGTTCATCCTCACAGAACGATGAAGGCACATCTCCTTTCCCTTATGTCACCTCGTGATTGAATTTAGGAATTCTAGTAAAGAGCTTTTAATTTCAATATTTTCTTTCACAGGGGGATCACATTTTACGTGTTTGTTTTTTTTTTTTTCAGTGATGTTGTTCTGCTGTTTTCTTTTCGATAACCCCAAACCAACGTTTAACCATAAACGTGGTGTCCTCATAATTCCAAAGTATTTCTGAGCATTAGCATACAGTGATCTTTAGGGTGTTGTATTTTCATTATGTTAAGGATCTTCAGTAAACCAGAACAAATCACTTATTTAATTCTGGGAGCAATTAATAACAGATAGATATTTCTCAGATCAGTTGTGTCTCTGTGCACTTCCAGAACAGTCAAGCAGTGGGGTGAATTTCTGAGACTGAACATTTCAGTGTAAATCCAAGTCTTCCACTTTACACCCAGTTTGTGCTGGTTGGTTGTGGATTTACTTTGCACTTCCAGGCAGGTTGTGCTGTGTCAACAATGAAACCTCATATTCCTATACAGAAAGGAGAGGTAATTGGGTTTGCCTTTGTTAGGCAATTTTTTTAATTTTTGATGTAGAAGGAAAGGGACTTGGGTTCTTCACCAGAAATGTCTGACTTTCCTTCTGTGCTACGCACTAGCAGTGAGCAATGGAGGATTCAATATTAAGGTAAACTAATACCGGAGACATTCAGGAATCAGCAGTGAAATAACCTTTGATAACAAAGCCATCATTCAGACAACTAGCTGGCAGCTTCGTTATTGGCAGGCCAAGTCTGTATAAAGGGTGGAGGAAGCAGAATAAATTAAGCCTGCTGTGTTCCCTCTCCCCAGAAAAGTGTTGCTTATAAAGTTGCAGCCACTTTTCTGGAAAGCAGCCAACTCCAGCATCCCAGAGCGTTGATCTGGTATACCAGTTTCATATTGATTATTTAGGTTCAACCTAAATAAAACTTAGGAAGGCTACTGGAGTATAAAGTTAGTCCAGGAAGAGAATATCTATCTTGCTTAGGGCCCAGGGAAAGTGGGGCGTGTCTCTGTCCCTGCAGGGCATTGATCGAATCATTTAAACCAGACAGGTGACATGAAACCACTTTCCAAGGTACAAGTGGAAGAATGTGCTGTGCTGTTTCAGACCCAGATTGGTCTCTTTTTGACAGTGATTGGTAAAGTAAATAGTTGTGTGAAGACTGGACATAACTCATATATACCAAATAAAAATTGCCCTGGCACCCTAATGATGGTGTTTATTAACAATGAGGGGTTTTTTTTTGCACCTAAATGTTGCTGTTTAAACAAACTTCATTTTAAGAACTGAGTGTATACAAACCAGGCAAAGCTTCCTGTGCCAGCTGGATGAGGAAGAACTGTTTCATGCTTTCTATTAGTAGACCCTGTTTTCAGTTATTTGTACGTTTCCCTAACTTAAGGCTTTATCTACTACTGAGAAAACCAAGAAATAATAAAGTTTGCTGTTCCATCAGTAATAAAAAATTGCCCCACTGTTCTGATGACTTCCATGCCTTTGAGCAAGATCTTGAAACTGAAGAGGAGGAACACATGCAAGGGAGAATCCCTACACTGAGGAAGTGCCTTTTCTGTCCTTGTGCAGCTCTGCCCACACTGAGTGAAGTTACTGCCTGGTGTTCAGGAGATGCTTTTCTGAGCATCAGCGTCCTCTACAGGATACCCTGTGGAGAGGTTGAAGAGAAGAAAGCATCCTGGCACTTCAGGGTGCCAGGAACATCCCATGCCCAGACAAGGAATGAACCTTGAGCAGGGAACGGCAGAAAGATACAATCTTCTGGCTGAGGTTGTCCAATGCTGACTTGTAGAGCTAGGTTTTATCCCCCTCTCTTCCCTGCACTGCCTAAAGGTTGCAGAGCAAATGACTTAAACCACTTCTCACACTTCTCATGGGTTTTGTTAGTCTAACTGGAAGAGCTTGTGGTCTGATTGGAAAAAGTACTTAGTACTCACAATTTTAATCAATAAGAATTGTACTTTGATTATAGCAGAATGCTACAAATCCTAAGTAAACTGAAAATCAACCTTTGAATGTCTTAAATTAGGCACTTAAAATTGGTGGCAATTTCTGATGATTTTTAAACATTGTGTGCACTGCTTCACTAAGATGCCAGCTTATGTTAAATAAGACTTTCACTCCTGTAATCATAGTATGGTAATGATGTATTATAAAAAGAGACTAAAAGCCTATTAAGTTATTGAAATGATGTATTATAAAAAGAAACTAGAAGCCTATTAAGTTATGCAGCATGCTGTAAAAGGTGTGCAGTAACTGCCATCTGTGTGTAATTCATATGTAAATCTGTGTTCCTTAGTCCAGATTTAAAAACTGCACTGATGCTGAACAATCCCATTTGTTGTATTAGTAAAACATCCACATACATGGAGAGGTTTTTTATGCCATGTGCTTCTGATGTTGCAGTTATTTCCTGGAGACATCACTGAATATGGAACAGTTAACTAAATTTAAGTAGATCCTACTTTGCTTAACAAGATATGCAGTAATGAACATGTCCTCTCTTTCAGGAAGTTGCGTAGTGGTGAATCAATACCTTAACCAACACAAAATATGTTTTATTTAAATAATCACATAACTTCCCCTGATAAATTACTGAGGTTCTCTTTTTTATTGAAGAAGAAGAAGAATACGACGAGCCTCCACATTGCAAGGCAGGACAAGATGTTGTGCTGCAGTCACCTGTCGACTGGGTGCTTTTGGATGGCCGAGAAAGTTCAGATGACCATGGAATTGTGCAGTACGAGTGGACACTGCTGCAAGGTGACTCCTCAGTTGAAATGAAGGTACACGTGCAGTCTCGCACATGGCCCTTTACTTGCAGATGGTTGTGTTCCTACAGTTTTAAATGTAGAACTAAAAATACTAAATGCATTCGAAAGGATATGGCTGCCGGGCACCAAAATTAGGATGACTGTACAGCTTGAGCATTTATTTCATAGAAATACAGAGCAGCCCATGTCGGAAGGGGCCTCAAAAGATCATCTGGGCCAGCCTTTCATGGGACAAGGAGCCTAGATGTGATTATCTTATCCATCCAGTCACATCTTGAAAACCTCTAGTAATGGGGACTATACCGTATCCCTGGGAGTTTGTTCCAGTGGTTATTTCTAGCAGTTTGTACAGTTCATCTCTATCCAGGATGGCATGAGACAGTCAGCTGCAAACAAGTAGATGGATAAGAAGAGTTTAAACAGGACAGGCTGAGCAACAGGAGCAGTCAAAAACCCAAGAGGCCATGTGTGCCAGTGCCACTGTGAGCAGTACCTAATCATGGCTGCTAATGTCTGTTCAGCTCATTAAAAGACGAAATACCAGTATCAGCAAAGTTACTCAAGATGTGTAATGGTGGAACAAACGAGAGCTTCAGTTAACACAAAGAGCTAGATAAATGCATTGAAACCTAAAACTGTCATCCATGGAAAAAACCAAAAGAGCAGTTGGTTATTCCTTAGTCTCCTGGAGGGCAGTGTAGGTAATGTGTAGGTAATTGAGGATCACCATGTCACAGGAAACGTGCTGCTGGGTGAACCTGAAGAAGATAATTGGGTTTCTCTGGTGAATAGTTACTGAGATTTATGCACAAGTGACTCTTTATAAACATGCTCCTCACAGAAGACACAGCAGGGCTATTCAAAAGGATTAGCTAGGCCAGTGCTATGTACTTTTGAAAGTTCTATCTTCTACTGCAAGATCCATCTCTTTGGAAGGGTAACTACAGTCAGCCAGTTCTGAATGATTTGAGGCTGATTTGCAATTTGAAACTCATGTCAAGGACCACTATGAATTTGTTTAACTTCGTTGTTTGTTTTATTGCCTTGAAAATTAGAAGGTCAAAAGGCTTTGACAAGGAGTGTGAACAGCATAACGCATAGAAGATACTAGAACAGAGCTTTGAGAATAGTTGCTAGAAGTCATCATTTTATTAAACTGACACTTTGAAGCATTATTTTCTTTAAGTACTCTTTAATCTGTGATGTAGTAATATATCTGGAGTAAGACGAAAATTAGAAGTTAGTTAAAAATTTAAAGTTTATGTTTTTACATTTATTCAAAGTCAGTCCATAAAATACAGATAAGTCTTATATCCATTTAAACTTGCAAAATTCACATTAATCTCGGTGATTTCTTTATATTTGTTGATGGAAAAGAAATTTTACACATGTTCATGCTTAAATAAATACTTTTCCATTGTGTTCAAGTGAGTAGGGATTTCTCCTACAGATAGGTACCCTGATGATTATCCATGATAATTTAGTTTTTAGAGCTGAATTAATAATAATGATCTTTTTCTTACAATCTTCAGTAGCTGTCTTTAGCATTTTAATTGCTGTCCTGAAGTTACTGAATTTCATGTAATTCATTCTTAGAAAATTATATACGAATCCATAGCTACAAGGGAGAATGCAACAGTATTTACATAAGATAAAAGGCAGCTGTTGCATTTCACCTATGTACCAAAAAATAAATAGAAGGCAGAGGAGGGGGAAGGACTGCTATGAAGAGATCTTATCATATCGTAGAAGGAAGCCAGTGGAAAATTATTTTTCTATTGTAACTAACTATTGCTTCTTAGATAATTGGCTTCTCAGATTGCAACCCACATGCTGTAGCTGCGCAGCTCTGTGACACTTAGGGGCAATCATGTTTTGTTTTTTTTTTAAATACTGATTATTTGGTAATCTACTGTCTAGCTTGAGCCAAAGCTTGTAAGAAAGCAGGTACAGTCAGGCATTCTTCAGGGCAGGACAGAGATAAAAAGGAAAGCACAGAGGTGGCCACGAGGAGTGGCGGCATATTCAGAAGTGAGTGGAATTGCTCTGGCTCTGCCCTGAGAAGAGAGTTGAACTCTACGGCTTATGAGTTTTAAATACTGTATTTGCTTTCCCAGCAGTCATGGTGAACAGCAGCAGGTGTTTTTTAGAGCATGTTTGTTTCTCTAATACACTGAATAATAAAATGCTAAGGGGTCATATACTCCATCAGGAGGTAATGATCAGATGTTTCTGATCATTGTACAGAAAATCAGACATTGTACAGAAACAGCATGATCAGGTAAGTGAGTGCAATCATATAAATAGAAAATGAAAGAAATTTCAGTTAGAAAATTCACTTACCAGAAGAGAAAAATGCATTTATCAATACACTCTGCTATAAAGCTAGATCTTGGACTCTATTATCATATTAATCAAAAATTCCTGTTCTCCTATAGGCATGAAAAACAACTTTAAATAAGCAAACCAAATATTTTTGTTGAATTTTCTTTTTAATATTAAAGAGAATTATAGAGGATTTTAATGTACCTTTCAATTACTTATAGCGCTGTGTGCTTCCTTTGTAAAAATGCACTACATGTCCAATAAACCTGCAGCATTTTTTTGTGGTTACTGAAGTTTGTGTTACTGAATTCTCAGACAGCTGGAGTTACTTGTGACCAGTAGTTGTCACAAAGTTTAAAAAAGTTCAACATTTACAAATATCACACTCATTTTATACAAACTTACTTTTAATAGTAATGCCAGTTTGGTACCTGTTTTAAATTATCATAAAACAAGTTATTTTATTAATTTATTAATGATATAATCCAATTTAAGTTGTTTCTGTATTTGTATCACATGACTTTCTGAAAACTAATATTTAGGTCACTTGCTATAGATAAACTTATTTCTAGTTCAGAGCAAGACATGGAAATCCAGTGTAGGGCATGGAAAAATTCAGCCCAGCAATTTTTAAAAGTTGTAAATGACTACATCAAATGTCATACTGGGCAGAGGTGGGCAATCTTATTAGTAAAGCAATGCTATCAGTGACCTTATTATAAATCAATGTATTGCAAAAGCAACTTCTGTCGATATGTGTATATTGTCTACAGACTAAATAGAGAGCAAAATACTCGTAATATTTGAATGTCTACCCACTGAAATTAAGTTTATAATTACGAAAAAATTGAGTTAAACTTATGTTTCCATTTATTCTCCAGTGTTAAGATCCACAGCTCCAGGTAACACATTACATGTCAGTACACATGGACTTAAGAGAAGAATTTAATCTGCATGAAAAGCATTGTACCGAAGTGAGCTCCCTAGTCCTAGATGTTTATGAACAGATCCTTTACAGCAATATGCTTTTTTTTTTTTTTTTTCTGTTCCTTTAATCAGGTACCACAACCAGGAACACTGAAACTGTCTCACATTCAGGAAGGCGGGTATATTTTCCAACTAACTGTGACAGACACTGCAGGTCAGCGGAGCTCTGACAACATCTCTGTGACCGTTCTGCCCATGGTTCATTCTGCAGTAGGTGAGGAAAAAAATGATACCATAGCCTATGTGACACCCAGGGTATGGTATTCAGAGCAAGGGTCTTGATGAAGGCAGAAATATTACTCTCCATTTCTAGTGTTTTGTTTGGCCCTTATGCATTACATAATGACATCTCTTTCGGCTTTGAATTTCCGTTTCCAAGTGAGGAAGCAAGCAAGCATCATTCTTTGTTAGAGCAGTAATACTTTCCAGCATTTAAATGTTCATCCTGTATTTCTAATAAGACCCAGTTAAAACCAGTTAATAGTGTGTGTGGGGCATAGACTACTAATAATACTGATCTGTATCTGTAGTCTAAAAGGTGGGAGCGTTTCTTGTTTTCATGCATTTAAGCTTTTCTGTGTAATGGTTCTTATCAAAGCCTTAAGTTACTAGGGAAGCTGAAACTGGAGTTGACACATCATCTTTAAACTCTGAGCTCAAGAAACACATAAAAAGCACAAAAGGAAGAAAGTAAGTTAGATTTCAGTGGCTGTCAATTCTGCACTCTTTAATGTAATAACTTCTGATTACATTGTAATGAACAAATTGCTAATACAGATCTGCTGCTCTGGCACAAAGTAAGAGTCAAATAGCATCACCACTATGTTCAGCTGAACCAAAACTTTGCTCTGCAGCAGTGCAATACCTCTACATGAGAGGGTAGTCCCTGTAGCAATAAAACGATATTACAAAAAAAAAAAAACAATTATGAGTCTGCTTAATAAAGCTTTTATTCCAGTAATGGATGATAGAGTTGTATTCATTAATGTTTCATTAATGCAGCCAGAGACGTTTCCTGGTTTATTTGCTGCTCTGGGTATCTGTGCTATCTTGTGGATGGAGGACATAGAGGAATCCCTGCCTTTTTTTCTAATTTCCCAAGTACATTTGCAATTCAAGTGCTACTGCTATAGTTAAACCAGTCCCTGGTGCCTTAATGCATGCAAGACCTGTCCGATTATTAGTGCTGAAGTTTAGGAGATGCATTTTCCGAGTATGATGTAAAGGGTTTTAAACAGGCGTCTGTGTTCCTGCCATACTTTCCTTAGCATTGTGCAGCTTTTTGGTACATAGCAGGAAAACAACCAAAATAAAGACTTCCTTATGCAAATCCATTGCCTGTTACAACATCAATCAAACACTGAAATTGATAGTGATAAAGCAATGAACTACATTGCTGTTGGGAAGACAAAAGCACAGATGTAAACACTTGGTAACTGTAAGGTCAGAATGGGTTTCAGGAGAGCTTTGAGTATGCAAAATGAAAGGTCCAGGGACACACTCCCATTTCCAGGGGAATCTAAATATTAAAGCAGGCAGCAATGAGTTCTTGCTGGTGAAGGTCACTTGTGAGACCTTGTACAGAATTATGTGTTGGAGAGATGCAGTTCCAGCCATAGAGATGTAATTTATTTATTTTCAGGACCGTCTTTTAAGCCTGAGAAGATCTCCTTTCAGATTAGGCCAGCAGAATTTGAAGTATTGTAGGGTTCTTACACAAGGTCTGAGGTGCAACAGACTCCAGGTTGAGTATTCCTGTAGTAAATAGGTTCCCAGAATAGTGATGAGGGTGCCAGGAACAGCTATTAGCTATGTTAGCTTCTGTGTCAATATAGTATCATATAGCTGAGCCTGGCCTTTTTTCAACTTTCTGCCTTGTTCGTGGTCCTTCTTGACATAGTGTCATTTTGCTTTTGCATTAGTGCTGCAGATTTTAGTCATTGATTCAGTATTTACTGTTTGGATTTCTCTTTTCATAATCTGGGAGTTGTTTCTCAACAGCCTGTGTTGGGGTTTGCTCTCGCTACCAATTTATCTGCGATGACGGCTGCTGCATTGACATCACATTTGCTTGCGATGGCGTAAGACAGTGCCCCGATGGATCAGATGAAACTTTCTGTCAGAACTGTAAGTGCACCAGGCCACTGTGTAGATTGTGAAAGTAACCACAGCCTGAATGACCAGAGGGGAAATGATGCTCCTTCTGTGGCCTCTCTCCCTGCGAGCAAGTTGCTTGCTCCCACTGTAGAGCCCTTCATTGGAAATGGCACATGGGAAAGTGCAGATGCTCAAACTCCCCTTTCTTTAAAGCATGTCAAAACTGTCAAAAGTCCCCAAATGACAGATCTTATGTTAAGGGTTCTCCAGATTTAAAAGATCACTTCTTTACCTGCATGATGGTTCTAGAAACAAGGACCCTGGTCTTGATCTGAAAGGGTGTCTCAGAGGTACGCTTCAAAGTGCAGTTACACACCTTGCAAGGATCTGAAACACTGGAAATGTGAGCACGTAGGGGAACCAGTTGATTCACCATCACTATGTTCCTTGCGTTAGTCATTCTCACTATGTGCCCATGCTCAGGTAAGTGAAGAAAAATCATCAGAGGCTGAATGGCATGATGGCTGACCATTCTTCCATTGGTATTTCAGTTGCTGGATTTCACTGTAAAGTTCATGAGTATACTCTTGCTTAACAGCTGATAGCGGGCAGTTAGTAACTTGCTATATATCTGGAACTCACATTGCATCATATGTCTGAACCAAGTAAGTTGTTTAGCCTGCCTCAAGGCCCACATCGGATGGTCTTCCATCAGAACACTCCCATTCCCTTCAATTCTCCACAAAAATTATTTTTTTTCTTTCTGTTCACACAGTCAGCCCAGGTCGGAAGACAGTGACACATGCAGCTCTTGGCACTACTCAGCAAAGGACTGTAGGACTGACTGGAAACACAGATGAAAACTTTGCTGCAGAAAACACCCTGAAAGCCACTGCCAGAAATCCACCGCTTCTCTCCATGGATGCAGACACATCTAACCAATCGCTTTCTCAGGGACCAAAGAAACAAATCAGTGGATTTGTGACAGGTAAAAATTGAAACGAATTGGTTTCAATAAATCATTCTCTTAAAAGAAAGAAAATTTCTTGCACCTTAAATTTATTTAAATTGTCTTTTGGTGGCCTGACTAAGAGCGAAAATTTGCAAATGTGAAAAATACAAAAGAAGCTTGTAATAATTAAGTTACAAGTAGGTATTGCTTTATAATTGTCAAGTCTTGTTCTTACCAGGTGCAAAAAGAAAGTTAAAATGTGGGAATGCTAGGAAAAGAATACAGCCTAGGGAACAAAACATGCTTTGAGCTAAATACAAATTCTGCCACAGCTTCAGCTGTGTAAGCTGATGTGTAAAGGCTCTTTAAATCTGTAGGGGAGCACCTTCAGGAGAACATAACAAAGTACTGTTCAACCTGGGTGACAGCAATTGCTTTTCTCCTGGTGCTGATGACTTTTTTTCCTGAAGTAGGATCTTCATTATTATGGGCACTTTTTTCTGAAGTGTGTCTTCAGAGAAGCAGAAGTCTTTCATCACTATAGCAGAGGCTCAGTCTTTGGTAACAAGCAGCCCTAGGTGCACAGTAGTATTCTCTGTAGTTGCTGCAAGCCTGTTGTCAGTCGGTGTGTAGCGATGTTACAGGCAGAGTCACCAACCCTTGCTTTGGTAAAGCTCCAGAAGCTGGAATAAAATTGATGTGTCTTTTAAGGTTCCTGCTGGTGAATTAAAATGATTTGAAATGGCAATTGAATTAAAGCAAATCTGTATGCACACAGCCTAAAATGAGTACAAGACCTCCCACTTTTATTTCTTCATGGTTTAGACTGATCTTGCTCACCAAGACACAGCTATTTATAAACAGCTTTGTTTTCTTTTTACAACAGAGCAGTGCTCAGTGCCCTCTGCTGCTGACTCGTGTAAAGGGCACTTCCCTGGCTGGCATTTTGATGTTTCTTCAGATACTTGTACTGAGACTGTAAAGGGAGTGAAAACAAAGTTCTTCAAGAATTTGACTGCTTTGGTGAATGTGTAGGAACTGCTAGAAAAATCCTCTCTGAGGTGTTTCCCCCTTTTCCATCAGTGTAGATGATCTCAGTGCTCCATATTGGAATGATTTAAATTTCTGAAGTCTGCCCAAAACCTTTCTCATTGGCATAGTCTTGAGTGACACCCGATACATGGCTAGCCAGACTAAACATCAAATTGTCAAAGCGCATTGAAGGCTCCAGTGGAAAGTCAGCTGCTGAGTAGGTCTCAGAAACCATTGGGCTTGTGAATCCAGACATAAACCCAGAACTGAGGTCACCAGCTGTGGCAAGCTATAATCAGAGGTTATAATTGGAAGTGCATGTAAAAGCGTGGCACTTTGCATAGTCATTTTCTGTGTTTACCCATTATACAGTGACTTGCACCGTTTCTGGCCTCAAGGTAACCTTTTGCACAGCAGTAGACAGTAAAAGAAAAAAAATACTATAAAACTAAAAAGAAAAGGTGATGGGGCTTCAGTGATTAGTGTACTACCAGAAGCTGTTTTAATCTTTTTAATTTTAAATAGGCAAGATTTCCAGCTGCCTATGTCTGGTTTTAATTCTTGTGCTCTTAATATTGCTCTTTTGACAAGGCTCAGTCAGAATTTGATTTCAGTTAAATGATACTTAAGGATTTCTTTGTAGAGTGGAAGGACCCAGTCCTTATTGACCCAAGAACTCAATACTTTCAACCAAAGAAGCAGCAAATGGCTCAGTGAGTTTTTAAATAGCCTCCAGATCAGTTCCAAAGAGAGTGCATGTGGTGGGGCACGAAGAGGTGCTAGGTACCCAGGTCCAAAGAGCAGCTGTCAAAATCTGCTCTGAGTTGCTGTCTTCTCATGCAGACACTTAAACTCTGTAGGAGTCTCATACTGTACATTAATTATTCCCAGAGGTCCCGAGAGGTTCAAGTCCTGCCCCACTGGCAAGCACCACAGTCTTTATGGAGCTGAGGAGACAGGCATCTAACCTATTCTTAAAAATCCACCCAGATCCATTAATTGGATTTCTCTCCATCACTGCCATCTCAAGGAGGTTGCAGACCAAATCTAGTAATTAGGTGCTACAAAAATGAGAGGCACAGAAACACTGCAACAGCTCCATGAAGCCCATCTGGAAAAATGTTCAGGAGAGCAATAATTGCTAGATGCATTTTTGAGGAGAGGTAAGTAGCACTGAACAGAAATCATGTGAGCAACCTCAAAAGTTCAGCAGTTACACTGGCAGAAAACCTATTCTGGGATGGACTGTTTCCTGAGACAGTGCTGGACCCACTGCTGGTGCCAGGGCAGAACCTGTGCCTCTGAGTCACACTGTAAATGTCTTTGTTGGACAAAGGCAGTAATGTTGCTTTTTAGCCTAGAGTTGACTTTGTAAGCATCCAGGCTCCTGATAAATTTCAAAACTAAGCTTTAATGATTTTAATGTCAATACGGTGAAAAGCTGTCTACTTAAGATATATATTACGGGATATGGCTTCACAGCAGCAGCATGTTTCAGCTTTCACTTGAAAGCGCTCCATTCAGGGCTACATTTGTCTTATTTCTTAGTTGGTATTTGCAGATTGTCATGGAAATAGAAGCCAGGAAGGAAAATGTGATCACTCTTAGATCCAGTGACTGCAAGGCAGAGCAAGAGAAAGTGTTAATATTAAGGGTACTTCACCTTCTGGCCACAGCATGTCGCACATTCTAGGTGGCTGCTGGACATGGTGTTTGATACAGGAGCTTTCAGCTGACTTCAAGAACAGTAGTTTTTCCCTAAGAAGTCGCAGGACTGGGGAGTTGCTTTGTTTTCCTTTTTACATTTGTTTTTATTACAGTGGAGGTTACAATACTAATAAAGACAGGTCCCTTCTGCTACTTTACTCCCCATAAGCATCTTTCATCCCTTAAGAATCCAGTAAAGGCACCTCCTTGTCAAGGACCACCATATTAATCTTTTCTCCATTTTAAAAGGAGCTGGGCTAAGCTGTAATGTTTTGGGCTGTGGGATAGTTCCTCACAGCAGGAGTATGAGCTTTCCGCCTATATGGGTAATACTAGGGGATATTTGTCCCAGAATCCATGTTCTCCTAAGATTTTATCTGTTCCAAATTTCCCTTAGCCTGCATTTTTTACTCCAGTAGCCCCCATGTTTGGCTCTGACTTGATACAAGCTTCTTAAGGATTTATGCTTAAGTATGAAAACATGAAAATATGAAAGTCCAACGTAAGGACTGTTTAAAACTTCTACCTGACCTAGCAGGGGATCTATTCACAGTAAAGAGGAAAAAAAACCCAACGAACCAAGCCAAACCCCCAAATTCATTCATTGCTGTCAACGGGTGAATTGTATTCTGCACTCCTCCCTTTGCAGTGAGCTTCCCCTGCAGCAGGGTGACTCCAGGGGAACACCAAGTCCAGCTTAGAGATGACCTCCTCAGGCATTTGGGGCATGCAGTCTTCTGCAACAGACTCATGGTTTACTTTTGCCCAAGGTGTAAGGCCAAACATTTTCTTCTGTAGTTGGGAGTGGCTGTAGGAAGAGGCATTTGATGCCAGCAAAGGAGTCCTTTCCCTTAACAGACATACCTCCATAGTGACATCACCCAGCCTGCATCTCCTCCAAAGGCCAGCAGAGCATTTCTGCGTGGCTGTCTCCAAAGCGGCCCAGTGTCCTTTTCCAGGGAGGCTCTCAAGCCCAGCTACATACTCTGGCACTGCTGCAGCTGTAAGTGAATACAGCAAATATGTAGCTGCTGCAAAGCACGCTGGAGTGAGCAGCGGGCTGGTTTCTAAGCAGCAGTGGCCAAGTCCAGCAAACCCAGTCATGCAGACAGGTTGGATTCACAAGCAGCCGGAAGATTTGCACTGCCCAGCATAGCCAACCCAAGTGTATAAATCACCATAACAGCTTTGCATTCCCCTGGCACAGGGTCTCTGCCTCTCCCCAGGCTGCCCGCGCCAGCTGCTGTGCAGGGCGGTTCAGGGCTGGGATTACAATGTTTGACTGAGCGCCCAAGCCTTAGTCATGTTTGTGCTGCGGAGGCATCAACAGCAGTAGCCATAGCCTAGATCTCTAATTTAGGGTAGCTGGAAAGGGCTATACATTGCAATTTCCTGGGCACAGACTGCAAAATTAAGAGAAAGTGAAAACAAAAGGAAACCCACATAACATGCTTTATGTCAGGCTCCTAAACCTGTTTGGGGAAATCTCTTTCTGTTTTCTAGTTGGTAACAGATAAGGAGTTGAGCAGTGTTGACTCTGATAGCTCCTCTAGTCCTCTGAGAAGAGCCACAAGTCTTAACCCTACAAACTTTACTGAAAGGATTCAGTTATTCTTCTACCCTTCCAAAATTTTCCTGCTAAACTTCTCTCCAGATTCTGATACATTTACCAAACATCTCTACAAGCAGTTGATTTCAATATTCTCTTTACTCAAATAGCAGGGAAACAAATTTATAAAACAGGCATTCAGATCTAGTCTTGTCATACAGGCTGGAGCAGCTCTGAGATGAGCCGGTGTCTTTTGGGTACTTCCAAACTAAAGGCAAATATTCATTTAATTTATTTTAGGGAAGACAGAAGCAGAAAACAGCTGCTGGTCTTGGTCTCAATTACATTGAGGTTATTTTGCACAGCTCTGACACCACACTGGTACCTCAAAGCCAGCACAATTTACACTTGAGGATTTCCTTAGGTCCTCTTTATATGCCAGCACAACTTCAAGTAGCAGATGAAGTCAGTGTTTACACACCCCTTGCCATAATGGCAGGGCAATAAAGCCAGAGCCTGGGAGGCTGCGTTGTGCCTTGGAGCCCGGGCATTAGCACTAACTTCCTGCCAATATTGATGAAACAATTTAAGCTTTAATTAATCGCTGTGTGTATTGGCTGCTGCCACTGACAGGGACGCGCATGCAGCTCTTCAGAGCTGGTGGTGGTGGGTGGGGAGTTACACATGGTGCATGTTCCAAGCTAATTGACTTAAACACTTCCTTAACGCCCACCGCTATATGTAATTCCAATTACAACGTTTCACATTCATATTTTACAGACCTTGTAGCATAGTATGTTTCCACTGGCATTGTCACAGTTCTGGGGGTTGCCAGCAAATACATCACAGCACAGTCAAAGTGCTCTTCAATATTTATCAGTAAAAAACAAATATAGTCATTACATTTTAAAACATTGGCATACTTCTGATTTTTGCAAGGGTGTGTAGGTGGATTAAGCTGTCACTTTTGCATGGTGTCTCCATAGCTGTTGGTGTAGGACTTCAGTGGGAGGGCAGGAGGAGGCAGGTCCAGCTGAGTTACTCTTTGCTCCTGTGAAGCAGAACTGCAGCCACCTGCACTCCCAAGGTGAATGCTTCTTGGCAGCAAAGTATGCGTTGTCTCTTCTTGTGTAGTTGCAGTGCTCTGCTGTATCTTCTGCACTACAAAAAAATGAAGTGCCTCCAAGTCATCCTCTGCGAAATGTTTTCCCCACCTATTTTATATCTTCCAAGTATAAGTTCTGCCTCTGTGTGTGTCAGGTAATGGGCAAAAATTAAGGTAATCTGTGTAGACAATCTATGCATTTCCCACTTTAAAAGGTCCAAAGGTAGAGATCAGCATAACTTGAAATGGCCTCATTTTTTCACCTATGTATAACTGCTTTAGTAATGCTTTAGCTCAGATTGGTCTATATCCTATTATGGAAGTTTGTAAAAGAATTTGTATCCATCTTTTTTTCAGTAGAAAATGACCGACTTGTGTTTGGTTGAGGTACATTGTGGCTTGCTGATTTTACATTTTAGTTCTATTCCATATGATTTCAAAAATTCAAGTTATGCAACAGAAGTCAGAAGTTCTTAAACTGTATTTTTTTTTCCCCCCACTTGCACATTATTTAATTCTAGTGTCCAGTGGATAAGACTTCCTAAGTCACTAAACTGCAATACTCATTTATCTTGCTCCCTTTGTGCAGGTAACAGTTCCTCAGGGAAAAGAACAGATGATAAAAATGATAATGGAATAATGGCGCCAAAGAGAGATCAGCTTGGAGGTGGTCATCCAGTCCCAGAGACAGGTAAGACCGACCATGTGAATTCATTTTGAATTATGTTAGTTTTTCAGTCAGGTGCTATAGATGCAGATTCTGTAATCAAGAATTGAATAATATACTTCCACATTCTGAACTGTTCCTAAATTCTGTGATCATACAGTTTAGTTCCTCAGCATGAGTTGCTCCAACTAATATCACCTAAGTAATAGACTAGCTGTATTTTTAAATAAAAAAAATTAGGTTTTCTCTACCAATTTCTCACTGCATGAAATAAAGTGTAATTTCTCTTAACCTCATTGTAGGTGCTGTGTTACCCTTAGCCTTAGGCTTGGCCATCACTGCTTTACTGCTGCTTATGGTTGCTTGCAGACTGCGTTTAGTGAGACAGAAGCTTAAAAAAGCTCGACCTATTACATCTGAAGAGTCTGATTACCTCATCAATGGGATGTATCTCTAAAAATTGGATTTAGGTCAGTTGTCTTCTCCCCTTTCTCCCGTGTTCATGAACCTCTGCCTCTATAGAAGGACCAAAACCTTTAGTTAAGTCTCAAGCGTAGAAGAAGCCTACAAAATGAGGAACCTGTTCTTCCCCTTTGGTGATAAAATAATCAAGTGGGTAGATGCCTGTGCTCAGAAAATAAGCATTCAGGCTCCAAAGAGTAGCTCCAGATGGCTCTTGTGCAGAAGACCCTGCAAGGTGGGGACACCCCAAACTGGATGTGGGGTACGCTTGCCCTCTCTGCAGCAGTCAGGGTCCCAGCTGCAGCAAAGCATGTCCCAGGGCCAGGGCACCGGAGCAGCCAAGGCGCGGCAGGGAGCCTGTGACACCTGGCTCTTCTCGGCACTGCCACCGCTCTGGGGACTGCGACGCTCCAGACCAACGGGTTACTTCACTGTCCAGCAGAGACTGTTCTGTGTATTTTCCACCTGATGCACTGGGAGTATTTTCATTAAAGAATTTGTCTTGCTTTGTTAAAAGCAGTTGCTATCTAACCACCAGCTTTTGTAACAAATTTTGGGATTTAAGGAACAAAGCATCTTTTTTTCATTTAGTTTAAACCTCTGTGCAGCTAACAGAGAGTCATGCTTACTAAATGCTAAAATGAAAACAATAAAAGTCCTCAGCAGAAGACTTACCAGTGCTTGACAGCAGTCACCTGCGATTCCAGAGCTGTGTCTCTCCCCAGAGCTCAGGGTTTGTTCAGCCTTTTCCACCCCTAGCTCGACACCCTCCATGGCATGAGAGAGCAGCACGCAGCGGCTTTTACCTGAGATCTGAGTGTAGGATTCCTGCTGGTTATCCCATAGCTCCCTGCAAAGCTTGAAAGCTTCGGTGACCTGCCCTCACCCCAGCAAAATTCTCATAGAATTAGAGCAAGTAATTGATATGTGTGAGTGAACTTCAGATGTGTTAACAGTAAAATGTGTACAGTACATGTTATATATACATATATATATACACACACCGTGCTGTCTATCTTGTTTGACTGTCCAGGAATGTCACATTCATCACAGGTCCAAATAAAAACAGAGGCAAATGAGGCATGCATCGTTTTGTATGTCATCTTTTGTACTTCGGTAACTTTGAGTCAGCGAGAATATTGCCATGGTATAGAAATAGTTCTTCAAGTTGCTCGGTCCTGACTACTTTATGTAAAATAGCTCTAATAAACCTATTTTATTCTTATATTTCTTGCATTGCCTTTATTTTCAGCTACCAGCTAAATTTTGTGCTATGAATCCATAGCACACGAGCAGACAGAAGGACATTTCTCCTTTCTGTGAATCAGCCTTAAATGAACCGAAACTTGCATGGCGGGGAAGTTGTTGAGATATTTTATTGTGGGGGGACTGAGAAGAACAGGGCATCAATATTTCCATGACCTGTCTCTTGAGCAGTATTTGAGCTGAGCGGGACAGCAGCCACAGAGCTGGCTGTGCCAAGCTCTCAGGGAGCATGGTTACCAGTGCTGCTTGCTCGGAGCCCTCCTGCCACATTAGAGGAAGTCTGGTTGTTCAGACTTCAGCGTTACACTGGCTCCAGGAGACTGCTGCTGCCACCCATTTCTAACCTGGGAGCATGGCCCCTCTTTCATCCCAGCCTATGGCAGGCCTGGCAAATAGCACAAGACCCAAAAGACTGCATTTTAAATACAGCCTTCTAGGGAAGATGCACACTGGCTAGGGTATTATTTCCCATCACTGAAATATTGTTGCCTTGCTTTGTTTTGGGGTTTTAATTAAATATCTAATTCTCTTTCACCATATTACCATAGCAGCAAGAAAAGTAGTTTTTCTCACAGGGCTCCAATTACAGAAACCCATTGCTCTGGCACGCAGCCAGGAGAAGAACAAAAGGTTTGTTTTTGCTCTTCCAGGCAGGACAACAGCAAGATCCCGCACGGAGCGCCAGCCAGTCAGTATGGCCATGGTGTGAGAAGCTGCTCAGCTTTCCAGCTGCTTGACCCAAGAGCAGGCTGTGTTGCTGTGCTGCTGCGAGTGGCATCAACCTTCATGGATTTTGCATATGACAGCTAAGAATAGACACCGCCGAGCACAGCTGGAGCGAGAGCAGCAGACAGCAAGCATAGCAGAGGAGTCCAGCTAGCACTGTGTTACAGTTGCCACACTCTTCCCAGGGGCTCTTCTTTCTGGGAGGCGAGATGGTGACAGTTGCTGCTGTGTAAACCTGTAAACCTCAGGCCGGTTACATCTCAGGCAATTGCCAGCTCCGCAGCTGGACTGAATTAAAAGTTTGCGCCTTACCAGAAAGCCTGGGCATCGTCAGAAGAGCAAGACAAAGTCAGCAAAAGAGCAGATTGGCTTGGCAGCTCCTGCAGTTAATACACACTGGTCTCAATACCGTGTTTTCATTTAATAGCTTTCATGCTGTTTGACGCTAAGTAAGCAATCCTGCACTATGGAGCCAGAGCACATCTGAGCGCTAGCAGGAAAAGCATGGCAAGACACCGGACATGCTGGGGGTGCTGCCCCCTGCTCCCCAGGCTGCTCCCAGCCCTCGCCTCCTGCTGACACCACTTCTGCAGCCCCTTCCCAGCTGCTCCCGAGGCTGGCGCTCACTCTCCCATCACAAAGGAGTGCTCTGAGCAGGCACTGCTTCCACCCGACCTTTGTGGCTGCACTGCTAACTGCTGCCATGCTTCCCATGCAAACTTCAGGAGATAGGGAGTTTTATACAGTGTTTATGCTGCAGCAGAAGCCAGATACTCTGTGTGACAACCATCGCTATTTGAGGTCTGTTTGTCCTGTCCTAAACACTGTGTCTCTCCACACACCTGGGAATCTGCTCACTCCACCTGCTGTTACTAGCAGCACGCCTTGGGCAGATCAGCAGAGACTACCATTGCTCTGATGGCGTTCGCCTGCAGCTGGTACTCCTCTGTGTGTGCCTTAGGAGAGGTGGTTACAATTGGTTTTGCCAATGTATTTTAATGTTGATCAAGATACGTGTTTCAGTTAGGTTGCTTTTTGTATTTTCAATTGTTTTGTCCTGCAGACCAACGTACATATGCTTAAGGGTACAAATTACTTCAGAGTAACAGGCGATACTTACTTGAGTTTTATCCATAATTAGAAGTCAGGATTTTTCCGGAACGTGGGTTGCTTTGCTGCTCGCTTCTGCAAGGGATCCTAGACTGAACATCTCCTGCTGTAGGCTTTCCATAGCACTGCAGGATTATAGCAGGGGCAGTTCCAAAAGCACATTTGCAAAACAAAAAGGCTGAAATAGGTCAGCGTGATGCTCCATTTGCTTTTTAAATCCTAGATAAAGGGTAAGAGTTTCAATCCCAAACTCCACAGAGCCAGTCAGCAGCAGGAACCAATAGCAACACAAACACGCCACCCCAAAACAAAGACAGCCTTTCTGGTAAGCCCCAGCAGAATTCACAGGCATGCATCATTGAGGTCTACACTTGCTGCTTTCACCAGCATCAGGAATCGGGATTTTTCGGTTTGTAATGGCAAAAGATAAAAGAGTAAAAGCAAAGGGAACAGCTAGAAACAGAGAGAGCTGACAGGTGTAAAGACCAGGCAGAGGCAATAAACACGTGGGAATTAGTATGAAAGAAAAGAGCCCATCAAATAATCAGCTTGACCTGAGTAAAAAAAGGGAAATACGCTGTAAAAGGGGAGTGTGGGAGAAGGGTAGAAGTACCTTTGCTATGTATTTTTCAACTAATAGCTACTGAAAACAAGTTAGAAAGTGAGTAATGCAAAGCTATAAATACATCTGTAATACAACAGAAACACTTGCCGAACATGGCACTCTGCACTGGAGCTCTAAAACAAAGAGAAGTCTAGAAGGACTGAATCAGCGCAAAAAGCCAGCTCAGAAACAAGTTCTTAAAGATACCCGCTGGAATTTTAATTTTTGCATTTGTAAGGCTGACAGTTATAAACCACTCAGAAATCTATGAAAAGTGTATTTTGAGCAGGCTGAGAAACAACAGATGAGGCAGAAAGGTTCAGTGCTGCGAAGGATGTCCTCAGCTGTTCAGCCAACAGAAATGTTTTATCCCATTTTGGAGAGGACAGAGCATGAAATTTTAACATAGTTCTTCACAACTGCCAGCTCCTAACGCACAAGAGAGACTCATTAAAGAGATCTAAATTCAAAATGACTGAATAACATAGGTATGGAGGGAGCAGGAGACCTGAATGGGTGCAAGACTGGAGGCGGCTTGAAAGTGGGCAGTGCAATGGGAAGTAGGGACTATGGGGAAAGCACCCCTGAAGGCTAATTCTATGCACAAGAGAGGACCTCCTTGTGGCTGCCTCTATAGGCAGAGGACCTGCTTCTCCAGAGCTCTGATCACAGTGTTTAGCTTAGGCAGATGCTCTGAATCACCCACTTCCCTAACCAGAGGCCTTTGAGAGTGTCCTCCTAATCCATAAGGCACCTGAAATAAAAGTTATTGATTAACCTCAAATGCCCCTTCTCCATTATATCAAAACCAGAACACAGTAAACAAGATACTTAACCTGTTCGTAATGAAGACACATAAGATGCAAACTTGCCTAAACATGGCTGAAAAAGGAACTTCGTCTTCTCAGTAGTGTCAGGGAATATTTTAAAAAGTATTTATCAGGTCAGTTCCTAAAAAGCATACGATGAAAATGGCTGGACTACAAAGAAACATTCAAACATGAGTGAGATCTCGGAGAAATTCCATCAACACTATGAAAATAGTCTGCTGTTGCTAAAAGAGACTTTTGTTAAAAAGGCATGGGTTTGAGTCGCTCAGGTTTTCCAGTTTGGTGTGATGAGACACAAAGTGAGTTCTTCTTATTTCTCCTTCCTGAAGCTTTCAGGGAAGTTTCAATGGGCAGCTGGATCTCCTCCATATGCATTTCAAAAATAACTATGTCCATTTAATTAATAATTTAAAGAAACGTGATTTTAGTTCCTGAGCACACTCTGCTGACCACCTCATGAACACCCTGCCAAGAATGCAAGAGAACAACCACAGCCTTTCACAGGAAAACTCGGAACGCATCAGCTGCATTACAGATTTGTGCTGCATATAAAGCCACCATCTGAACAGAAGGCAGCCCTGTATGTCAAGGATTAAATGTGGGAGCTAAACAGGGCGGGTAGAGGAAGGTTCACAGCATCTCTGCCTGCAGAAGGCCAAGCTTTAGCCCAAGCTGATTTCTTCAGACCTGGCCAAGGAATTGAAACCCAAACCTTGTCACCGGGTGCTCTGAGGACACAAGTGCACATGGATTACAGTAAAGGCAAAAGGGTTTATGATACCTTAAGAGGGTCTGTGCACTTCCCACAACTGGTCTTCAACCTTTCACAATTCTACGCAGACAGACAAAAACCCAAGGAGAGCCAACAAAGGCAAACTGTATGAACCCACTAAACCAATTTACACCCCATGCTGGAATCCATTTGTTGTATACCACTCTAATTTACACTTCCTGATGTGTAAAGTCTGGATGTCCTGAAATCCAAAAGATCTATTTCAGACCTGATCATCTCCTGCACCTCCCCTCTGTGCTTTTGGTTTTGTTTTGTTCTGCACAATGACCTCATCATGCCTTTTTTCCCAAGCCAGGACCACTGCTCACTCACTTTGGCAAAATACCTCTTCCACATAATTTGGAAAAAAGAACAAAGGTCCCATAAAGGTAATTAGTATTACTGATCTTTCTAACTGCACCGTAAGACATTCAAAATCAGCTAAATGGAACCAGAGATACAAATAATGAGTTTAGTTTGCATTACTCATCCTTTGCATCACGTCAAAGTCAAGAAGGAGTTGCAGTCATATCCATTTAAATGAAATGCTGTGTCCCCTACCGCGCAGTAATGAGTAAACGGAAGGAAAGGCTGCTGCTGTGAGAACGGGTTAGCACCCTTTTAGCTGGCAGGAAGCTCAGAGTTTTCCTCTGGGCATTTCAGTTTACCTCTTTGTGCTGATGGTTAATTTCACAGTCGCTCCACACTTGAAAACCCTGGAGCCTGTCACCTGTCACAGAAAAAACTGCACACACAGAAAGAACTGGTGCCAGCTGGACGCTCCAGCACCTACCACATAGAGCCCCCTGCTCCAGCCGTTATCGCCCATTTTGCTGACTACAAAACATTCCAGGAATCATCCAGGTGGCCTCAATCAGCAAGGCTGGTGAGCACCCTCTGTGTGCTAGCTTCCCCTCCCATAAAAAGAACAGCCAACCACGTAACGGTGTCTATGTCCTCCAGTTAGCTGGCTGGTTTGAATGGAAACAGTGACTAAACAGGCAATTCCTGCTACATAAACAGAAAGCATCCATACAGCACACCAAACTGCTCTTCTCTACGGAGCAGAGAAGATTGATTGTGGGTTTTCAAGATACAGGTATGGGCTTTTGGTTCCTCTGCTCAAACTCTGGAGGTCCTCTACTGCCTGATCCCTGGAAACAACCAGACAAGTGACTATCTCTGGTTCAGCCAATCTGTTCTCCCAAGTTGTTCTGGCTCAAAGGTGATCACCACAGTCCAGTGAAACATCACTGCACTTCTTACAAGAAGATAAACTTCAATGCTTGCAAGTGGCAGACGATACTCCTAGCTAGCTGGATTCAACCACGGATGGCAGTCAGAATTCCTGTCCTGCACATACAGCCTGTTCCCCACACATAGACGTGAACTAAATTTCCAAACAGCCAAGTAGAATTCCACTTACATTCCATATGGTATTGCCAGGCTTCATAACTGCTGCAATATTCTGCAACACATTAGCTGAAAATGGACACAGTTCTGGGCATTTAGTAAACCAGTATTTTTATATGTGTTTGCTTTCTTCTGGACACTTAAGTCCTGTGAAGATGAAGAAAAAACAACCAAAACAACAAAAAACCAAGCAGACACCTAGATACAAGCTTCCTCTCAATTTGTTTTATTTGGCAAAGTAGCAATTCAGACAGTTCACACAGCATTTATTCAAGCTCTTCAAATCTTCTGCATTTCAACTTGTCCTCTTCTCCAAGAAGTTTTTACTTCAGAACCATTGCTTCATCATGGAGGGGTTTTCATTTTCCAGTTCCTAAATGCTACTCCTGGATACTCCTTTCTGTCGGAGTACCTTGACTATCACCAACCCCTTCAGCGGAATGGGTGCACTAACTCTGACAGCCTTGGTCCCTGAAGTCTTACACCTCCTGAAGTAGTTCTCCCCACAGAAAATTGTCGCCGCGTCTCAGCTTTATCACCTCGTCCAAGTTAGGCTAGCTTATTACACTGTGTCCAGAGACAAGAATTTGGATACAGTTGAGCTCATACCTTTAACTGATTAAATTAGTGAGAAGATGTAAATAAAGCCGAACTCAAATTGAATGATACAGTGACCAAAAGGTTGAACATTAGCATGCATCATTTAAGATAATTCACTTCAACACCAAGAACTAGATTCACAGTTGATTGTGGGTTAGTACAAATTTGTCAGACGCAAGTGGGTTTTTCTGGATTGTATTTTCTAGAATACACGCTATATTAATTTCTTTGTAAGATTAATCTTGTGTATGTGCTCCCAGGCTGCAGTCAAATTACGAAGTGGTACATTAACTTCCAAACATCTAACAAATTAAGTGATACACATCTTTTACACAGGAATAGGATGGGGCTGACCTTCAAACAGAAGGTTATTTAAAGTGTTCCCCTTTCATATTCAGAGGCCTTTGAACTTTACGCTTTTAGGGATTATCCCTATCACAAAATTATTGCTGCTCCACCATAAAAAGTCCCCCATAGTTTTGCAGTGATCACTATGGGTTGTTTTTATGCAAATTATTTTATTCTATAATCATTTTTACCATTTGAAAAAAAAAAAGAAAATAATAACATGCTGTTCACTTTAATTCCTGGTTGCTCAAATCTGAGCAAGATGACTCAAGACACACTTCCCCCCTCTCCCACCTTACTGTTCTGCTCCACAATTTGCTGCTGACATTTTACAGTACCAAAACAGAAAACCAGGGGCAGGAAAAAAGTTTCTAGTCTTCCAACTACTCTTCTATATGAAAATTGAACAATTGTATCTCTATCTGTACTTAAAAGTCCAGGATTTGTATCCTTCTGCATGTATCACGTTTTCCCTGTATGGTAGTTAAGAATTCCCTTCCTAAAAAGCCAGAATTTTTCCTGGGTGCCCACAGTTAGAAAAATAAGAAGGTTAATACAGCAAATGGCTTTGCCAAAAGCAACTTTCTTTTAGAACCAAACTGTTTTTTTTTTTTTTTAAATAAAGAATCTAGCAATCCATATCTCAGTAGTCTACTACTCATCTTCCACACAAGCACACAACCCCCCTTTTGCTTTCAGCTTTATTTGGCAAAGCAGCACAGCATAAACTGTTCAGTGACTGGGACACAGCTTACATATTTACGGAGTTAAATCCACGTATATAACATCAGTAGTAAGCTATAAATCAAAACAGAATTTAAAGACTCCACCCACTAATTAATTTTAGAAGGGAAAAACATGTCTGTTATATCCAACTTGAACAGCAATATTTGATAAGAGCAGCCACCCATCTCTGATGTCTTGAAGTTCAATATAGACAAATGCCTGGTTTGAAGGTAACAAAGCAGCTGATTGTATCTACTGCATGCTAGTCTATGACACCATGTCAAAAGCTTAAAAAGGAAGTTCATAATCCTTTTAGTAGCATCTAGCAGACATTGGAACACGGAAAACCTGGTATTACCTATGTAGTGTCATAAGGTGCACAGAAGCAGTTTTACCAAGGGACACAGGAGCCAAGAGAAGTGAGTGTTCAAGTACCCCCATCAAAATTAGAGTTCACAAGCTGTAGGTCTTTATCTGCAGTTCTGCAGAAATTCACTTTGAACAGATGAAAGTAAAATAAAGGCATGTTAAAGAAAACAGTGCCCACATAAAACTTTCCACCATTTCTTTATCAGATTTGCCTTGAGCATCTAAAAAAATAAAACAAACACCACGCTTTTCCATGCTGATAACGACAGTATAACGAAGTCCAAAACAAGCTGCAATGCTGTTGGTTTTCAAAAAGCTTTTAGAACTGGAGATGAGCAGTCCACTGTAACACTATGTTTGGGTCAAGATGACGTAGCTTTTATAATTCATCCCTGTAGAAAGAAAACACATGCTGTTATGTTTCTCCTCCCCTTGGAAATAATATTTGAAAAGTTTTGATATTGAATCAGATTATATTTAAGTGCTCATGCACATCAGCAAAGCTTTAGAAATCTCTTCAAGCATTTAAGAAAAAAAAAAAAAAGGAAAGGCAACAGCAATCCCATATAATCTAATACTATTATGGGATGTATCATGAAATGTGGGTCCCTCTATTTTACATTAAATGGGCCACTTGCTTTAATGAACATCCCCCTCAGCGCACAGCTAGTTCCACAGCTACCTGTCACCCCAGCTCTGTTGGCTACACGCTGGCAAGAAACTGAGCCAACTCACTAGACAGAGTACTGGCAAAAAACCCATTCTCTGTAGCTGCCAAGAGGCAAGTTCAGCTTCAGCTGCAGTCTCTCAAGAAAGCTGGGAACACAGTCCCACATCAGCGTCATGCTGTTCATACCACCTATTTCATGTATTTTGCAGAGGAGCTTGATTAGCTCCTGAAGGAACTGTGCTGAATCAGAAGCAGGTTACAGAAAGGGTGGGGATGAGGCGGGGGGTACGTGTGTGTTAAAAGGAGACTCGGGTAGGAGAAAGGACACATTAGGTAGTCTCTCTAAATCACTATAAGGAATCTAGAAAATGCAGGCTTGTGTTCCTGCAGGACATTTAAAACACATTGAAACCCATAGAACCCATATTCCAACAGATAATATCCAATCTAAACCTCCCCTGACGCAACTTGAGGCCATTTCCCCTCGTCCTATCATTACTAATCTGAGAGAAG
>JAVSBS010013142.1:0-10019 GCA_033124195.1 Coracias cyanogaster | reverse complement strand
ATAAGCGTTTGCCTTCCCCCCCCCCCCCCCCCCCAAGGCACAAGTGATCTATAAACTCACAGTGAGTTTGCCGCATTTTTCTTTTAGTAGGTGCATCACCCTTATTAGCAAGAGCAAACGCTGTCTGAATTAAATAAAAACTTCACTAATGTGATTGCTGGCTCAATACACAATAGTATTTCCACCTATCATGCAAACTGACCCACAAAACTATAGTGCTACATGCACCAAGCAAAAGCTTTGAAGTTACAGAGGCATTATCCTTCAGGAATCATATAGCATGGAATGACAGCATGCAAAACATTTTAAAAGCAACTGAAAAGGCTGTTGCAACCAGTGCTTTGTGACTAGTTTTCAATCTACTGCAGCTTGGATGGAAACCTTGTAATTTGTTAGTGATAAATATTTGCATTCTTTGCACTTTGTACTGCCTCCTAATAGTGAAGTACTCAACATACAGCTTCAGAGCGTTGTTTTTTCTGCTTCAGAAAAAAAGCAGAAGGGGGAAGAACACATCTTGCAAGTGGTAACAAAAAATCTGTTTATAGCTAAAAGTCGGGAAGTTCTCCATATTTGCCTATTTTGCAGAATGAGTATTTGCTTACTTTAAACAGATAAAAATAAATGAACATCTGATACTCAGTTTAAAATGCAGTACCAGTGAATTTAGGACAAGTACTTTGTTCATCCTAAATGCTTCCAGGAGCTGCATCACCAATTAATATTTACAACTTCAGAAAGCGTAAGTCGGTCATGACTACTGCTACTGCTGGTTCAGCCTCATAGGCCTAATTGCCAACATGATTTTCATCCTTATTCCTACCATATACTCTCAGAGCTTTGTAAAAGCCTGGGCTTTTATGGTGACAAACAATTCTTTAAACCCAAGCTAGACCCTCAAGAAATTGTAAGCCTAAGAAAAATTCCTTATTTTCTCCAAAACTATTAAACATGATAATTTTACCCAGCCACAGACATTGGCAAAGTTTTTGCATAATGTTGCTCACACACTTAACATATCTGAAGTGTGGGTTGTTTTGGTTTTTTTACTTCACAAAATGGTATCTGTACTTAGAAGTCAAATAACTGATACTAACAAGCCAATGTTTTAATTGTTGGTATTTTGCATTGCTGACCTGACCACATAATAATGTTCCTGTAAGTTAAGTATATCCTAGATGTCACTTCCATATTCTGTTTACTAGAACATTTATTGTATTAAGGGGATCAGCTTCCTGCAAGAGATTTTTCACTTAATCTAATGACAGCGTGCCAGCCCAAAACAATTCATGATGTATGTGTTAAAATTAGGCAGCATTTATTTTCTACTGTTAAGAGAAGCTGAGCTTATACGTGCACTATGGGATTTTATATATTAGGAAGTTACAGAAAAATATTAGATCATCAGGTAGGTAACACTTCTCAGCTTTCCACCTAACATGAACAGCTTGCAGACTTTAATACATCCTGCAAAAGAGCATCAGTTGATCTGAACCTCTCCTATGGATCAGAAGCTGCCAAGCTCTGAAATCCACCAAGTTTCAACTACTGCTACAACCAGGATACTTTGCTTGTCCTCCCAGCAGTAAAAGATCTATGCTGCTACAAAGCTTAAAGAAGCCTCAAAAGGCAACTGATATTTCCTTGTTAAAAATATCCTGTTGTCCTCTAGAGACATAGGAAAGATGTACTAAGTAATTTGTATTTTTCTCCCTTTTTCCTGGCCACGACTATTTGCTGTGACACTTACACAACTCATATGATTTCCCTCCACCTTCATCCAGGCACTCCTTCCAATCTGCTTACTAGCTCCTGCTTAGTAAGCAATGTATATATTTAGGCTTTAAGTCAGCACAATTGCCCTTCTCAGGCCCTTGGAATTCTAGCATGAGAATCACTGATCTAATATTGTCAAATTGAGGCACCAAAGCAACTGTGTAAAGTCAAATTAAAGCAAATTTCAGGAGTCATTAGCTCAAAATTGCTATTCTAAAAATAAAATTTTAAAAATTAAAAAATTTTTTTTGCTTACTAGTAGGGAAAACATACACAGGAATATTCCGCACTTCTCATTGGGAGTATCCAACAACAAACTAAGAAATATACTCAGAAAAATCTAATAGGTAGTATTTCAGGTAAATGTCCAAATTCACTATGAAAAACTAGAAAAAATAATCCACAAATCTCATTTCTTAAGAAATAACAGAAGTCTGGGATACAGGAAAGTCATGAAGTTTTGCCATGTCTCCACCTCTGGTGGAAGGCATTCAAATTAAATATTTGCACAAGCATTTATAAATTTATCTGAAATCTGTAACTCACTCTTTTTGATCCGCTTCAATTTTCTTGTCATCAGGCAGCATTTGACTTTCCCTTTTTGATACATCATTCATCAATGAAAAATACACTGTCATTACTGATACTCTATCTCTAATTCATATTAGGCTACACGCTGAATTTCAGTATCTACTCAGTCTGTTTCAGCAACCAGTTATTTCTCCCTTCATAACTTTAAAGGTAACTAGACACAATATTTGGAATTCCGGCATTGTCATCTGGAAACGTACAGTTATAAAGTATTTAGGATTTTCTATAATCAATCTTCAAATTGAAGGAGTAGGTTGAAACGACAAAGAATTTTCTCTGCAACCTATTCTACTGGTTACATCACATGCATTTTTGCAGAATACATAAATTTTAAATTTAACCTAGATCAAGTCACTGTTGTGCTGCTTTGTAAGAGCACCTTACAGTCCTACTAAGGGACTGTACTAACTTCTCTGACGTGAATGGCAGAGCAAAACTTCAAGTGGCTTCTTCCTTGCCAACGGGAAGGTCTACTAGCCTAGGAAAATGCTGCTAGCCAATCAAGCGGATTTTATGAAGGGACAGCAACTCTTAATGTGATGAAACATTTACCTGCATTAGGAATGAAACTGTATAACATAATGTAAAATGAGAGAACGACAAAGTAAACACCCAGGATTCTTCAGCTACTGTAAAAAATATGCTTGTTCAATGAATTTTAGATCTATAACAGCTTCAGTATCTCTGTAACAAAGCAGCTCTTTATTACAGAAAGACTTAAAGATGCTCTTTCAAGAGGAGTCTCTAAGTGATCTCTGCTCACAGGTCTTCAACAATTTAGGAAAGATAAACTGAAATCTAGGAAGTACAAAAATGGTACCTCTTTCATCTTTAACGCTAGCAGAGGTTACAAGTGCTGATTTTGAGTTAGGAGTTCCCTTAGCAGCAGCTGCTTGACCATACACTTTGGACTCATCAATAGGGAAAACCAACACAAAAGAAAGATGTGGCCTCATGTAAGGTCAGCAGTGCACTGGCAGTTATCCCTGAGAAAGGAATGGGAATTTTCTCCATATCACAAAGGATAATTAAAGAAAAAACAAACATTACAGGAAGTGGACTTTTGAGATTTCCTTTAACAGAGATTTCCAAGTCTGAACCAAATTAAAATGTGTGCAGCAAGAAAGAGCCACTATAGTGATCAAGGTAACCCTTCAGGCTAAGTACTTACCTTTTCTGATAACACCAACATACATTCTTAACACTTAAATTATCAAGAAATTTTAAAAGAAAAATCAATAAGTATTTCAGAAAAGAGCAGAAACTGGTAAGAATATCTGAGGACAAGAACCCCAGAATACTCATGATCAAAGAAGGCCCAAAGACAATCTATTACTTCTTCCTGAGCAAGCAGAGAAAACAGAGTACAAAACTGCACAGAAGAGATGCGAAGACCTTAGAATTCTAGTCCTTAATAGAATCATAGAATTGTTTTGGTTGGAAAACACCTTTAAGATCATGGACTCCAATCATTAACCTAACACTGCCAAGCCCACCACTAAACCATGTTCCTAAGCACCTCATCTACACATCTTTCAAACACCTCCAGGGATGGTGACTCCACCACTTCCCTGGGCAGCTTGTTCCAGTGCTTTACAACCCTTTTGGGCAAGAAATTTTTCCAAATATCCAATCTAAACCTCCCCTGGCGCAACCTGGGGCTATTTCCTCTTGTCCTATCGCTTGTTACCTGGGAGAACAGACCTGCCCCCACCTCACTACAACCTTCTTTCAGGTGGTTGTAGAGAGCAAGGAGGTCTCCCCTGAGCTTCCTTTTCTCCAGGCTAAAAAACCCCAGTTTCCTCAGCTGCTCCTTGTAAGACTTGTGCTCTAGACCCTTCACCAGCTTTGTTCCCAATCTGTGGACATGCTCCAGTACCTCAGCATCCTTCTTGTAGTGAGGGACCCAAACTGAACACAGTATTCAAGGTACAGGACGATCATTTCCCTAGTCCTGTTGGCCACACTATTTCTGATACAAGCCAGGATGCTGTTGGCCTTCTCGGCTACCTGGGCACACTCTTGGCTCACGTTCAGGCTGTTGTTGATCAACACCCCTGGGTCCTTTTTCATCAGGCAGCTTGGGACTCGCCTGGCCTTGCTGAAATTCATACCACTGACCTTGGCCCATTGATCCAGCCTGTCCAGATCCTTCTGAAGAGCCTCCCTACCTTCAAGCATATCTACACTCCCACCCAGCTTCATATTGTCCACAAACTTACTGAGGGTGCCCTCAATCCCCTCATCCAGATCACTGACAAAGATATTAAACAGAACAGGCCCTAATACTGAGCCCTGGAGAACACCACTTGTGACTGCCCACCAACTGAACTTAACCACCAGACCACCTGCACCAGCAGCAAAGGATAGCCATTCCAGAAACCTTTCTTATAAATAGTGTTTATTGAACACACATTGCTGCTAAAAAAAAACAAAAAAAAACAAAAAAACCAAAAACACAACAAAAAAAAACCAACAAAACCTGCTACTATAATGAGATCAGGTAGAAATGCAGGAAAAAAATAAAATCTACAAAACTTCTCTGGGAGAAGGGAAAAAAGGCTTAAGGATACTTCTCTTTTCTAGAATAAGCAGAGCACAGACAAACTTGAATGAAGTCCATCACATTTGCCAGGGAAGGAAACCGACCACAAAGCAAGACTTTCAAAGCCTTACAGGTGGCAGGAGACCCCCCAGTACCACCCTGAGAGAATGCTGGCAATATCTGAGGACAAAGTATTAATTTGCATAACAAGTACCAAACATCCTAATAGCAAGCACTCTTCACAAGCTTTGAACTAAACAGTAACTCATTAAAGTTGTCCTGAGAGTAATTTGTACATGCTGGCTATACAGCAAGCCAAGAAACACTGAAATGAGGATTCAGTAAGCAGCAGTAATGCAAACTGCTTTATTTGTAATTTTAATGGACATTTTGACAGCTTCAACTCTACGTATTCATGTATCCAAACAACAATCTATACTCCAGAATATCAAGGGGAAAAAAACCACAAATCTAAATTTAGGAGTTCTAAAGCTCCAGAGTTGTTTTCAGAACTCAACACACATCTACACATGTCATTAATGCACATTCAGAAGCATTTTCTGCCAGGAAGCAAAACAGGACTGCTGCTTTGTTCATTTGCATACTAATGCCCAGCAGGGTTTGAGCTGACTGCTGTGTGATGTCTATGTTACTAGCTGTTCAATTCAGCAATTTGGAACGTTTACCACCTCTAGAAAGGCCTGTAGAGTTTGCTGTGCTGGCGAATACAAGTATGTCCCCATCTGAGACAGATGACAGACTTTTAATAATGCATCTGAAAACTTCTCCGAACACTACTCAACTACATTAATATTTCAGGGAAGAAGGGATTACCTTCTCCACTTTGTGCTAATCAGGGGCTGAGGGAAAAGTGCTCACAAGATTATCTCTATTTCCCACACAGGATTTTACAAAGATTTTTCTTCATTTGTGACATGTTAGAAAAATAAAAAAATGCACACTCAATTACTACTATCTTACTAGACAAAACAAGATTTATTCTCAAGTAGTATTTTACACTTTACCCTAATTACTGGGCAAGCTAGTTACAAAAGGTTCATTAGAAGGGAAGTTTAAATTTAGAAAATACTATGTTCAAAACAACAAATAAGAAACTTCAATACACCAAAGACTAAAGAAAACATGTCCAAAAGAGACAAAGTGCAACCCATGCAATATTTTTCTTCTGCTCTTAAATTAACTCAAACTTAGCATAACCTCCTTCTGGTGATGTAGTAATGCAGACCGAGTCACTTTTCATGGTATGGAGGAGCAGAAAGCAATGACAGCAGCAAAGGCAGGCCTTGCAGTCTATCTGCTTAAAATTCACACCCTTTCACCTTGCGTGTGTGGAAGAAGTAAGTGGAACAGAAAATCACTTCCACCTGGACCACTGCTTCTCTTTATCTGTTAAAGGCACATATATCACTCCCATCAGAGGCTTCATTTTGACACTGCCATCTTCTAGTTTGTCATACTGTTCGAGCATCTGGTTTCCCCCTGCAGGGCCAACTGGTAATATCAATCTTCCGCCAGGTTTTAACTGATCTATAAGCTAGAACACAACACAGAAATTAGAATGTAACCAGCCACTTCACAGAAGCTGGATCCAAAGTTTGTTACATTAGATTAATAGATTTGCCACAATTTATCTAGCTACTGTTATGCAGTAGATAACTACGACTTCAATTGGGAAAAGTTAAAAAATGCACTGAAAAAGAGTATCACAACAACATGGTACAACAACTGGTATTACAGAAACACTCACAATAATTTCATATAATTCCAAAAGAAGGTAAAATAGTAATTGGATTAATGATGTTGGTTGCAGTTTTGGCTTCAACGTAAGAGTGGAAAAATATGTAAAACACAAATTATTTTTACAGTACATCCAATCTTTTTAAACTGCCAGTTTTAACTGTTTGATACTTATTGTGCATCAATACAGGACCATTACCTAACATTTTTCAGGTAACTGATCTCCCCTTAAGCCCTCAAAATAAATATTATTTGAGATGTGTGACTTTTTAAAAACTCATCTTTCTGGAATAAAGTCTACAGTACACTTACTACCCAACAGCTCCTCTTTCATTCTGTGAATGGAATAGCATTTTATGAAACTGGTCTAAAATATATGAGTAAGATAAGTGACAGGTAATAGAGCATGTAAGAGAAATGCTTGGATGTTTTTTTCTTTCATAATTAAAGAAGGAGGCTAAACACAGTAGTCTCAAGGAAAATTCACTACTTCCCAGACAGCATTAAAAAAAAAAAATCTTAATCCCTGATAGTAACAAAAGTTATAATTAAGGACTGTTTCATTCACTAATAAGCTTTAAATCACCATTTTAATTGTCACCTGCCACCACTTTGCTGGGAACATCCCCTCCACACACTCACCCTCCAAAATAATAAGTTAAAAAAGTAAAATTAAACAACAGCCAACATCTGGAAATGTCTAACCTGTTTGTAGCACCTCAAACCTCCAGTCCTCTACTGTCCCTCATTAAAATTCAGATTTTAAAAAAATTAACTGGTATCTAGCATAGCAGAAGCATGCTATATATTCCCATTCACCTGATGAAAGGAAGAGGGGAAAAAAATACTAAAATCTTATCTGCAAGAAGGGACTTCATGTGTGCATGCTCTAAAGTACCTAGTTACTCTTCAGCTTCTCTAGTAAGAGCTGCCCTGTACTTGCTCTGACAGCTACAAACATAAGGCATTGTCTGTATTTCCAGCTGAGCACGTTACTTTTCCCAAAGGCTCAATGCCCTGGAACCAGGAAACAAATACTTAAATTTTGTAATGCAGGGTTCAATAAAACCAAATTAATTTATTAAATTAAATGAGCCAGTTCACTGTTGTAATAGAGGATTGTGCACAAGTCATTTTAAAATATGTTTATTTAGAGGAGAGAGCAGAGTTATTAGAACATATAGCCTTTGCAAACCAACAGGAAGCCCCATTATGGAAGAAAGAAAAAAGAAAAATCACACCATACAGTAATACCACACTGCCCACTGATACTCCCAGCAGTGCAAGTCCACCAAGTATTTTACATATATATGTACGTAAAAATATTCTTTACAGCTATGAGATTACTGAATCACACACATAAAACAAAGGCTTACTGCTTGGGGCACAACTGGTGCTGCAGCTCCTACATGAATCGCATCGTAGGGAGCTTCTTCTGCATATCCCATTCTTCCATCTCCCACTGCAAGAAAACACTTTTTTTTTTTTTAACATTTTCAAAAGGAGAGAAAAAAACAGCTGATCTGCCATATCTATAGGTGGGTAAAATGCTATGCTCAGATTGCAACTAAAATTCTACTGCGCAGTAACACCACAATAAAGTCAGTTTTAAAATAGTCACATAATTGTCAAATAGATGCAACAAAACATCCTCATACATATATACACACACACTTAGAAGAGGTACAAAGTACTACTGAAGTACCTGAAATTAGAAAGCAAGGATTTATTATAAAGTTCTTGGAGACAAATGGTCCACCCAGAAAAGATGCAGAAGTGTTCATGTGCCCTACAAATCCAATGCAGGTGACTCTTCCTGTCATTTACCCTCCTAGAACATGTGCTTTGCTTTGCCTTGCCTTCATATGCACCATTCCTAAATATAATGCAAATTGTAAGCACATATCAGAAGACTCCAAAGGTGACGAAAAGACAAAGCAAGTACTCACATGGACTATGCACCTCTAACTGCACTACTGGTTGGAATGAAAGTCCACACATTCATATAGCCATGAGTACCACACTAATCCCCACGCGTCCTCCTTTGCCAACAGATGGGTCTCACTATCCTTCCTGCAGACAACAGCTGGACTAACACAGACAGCGAGGTCAGACCTGTGGCTAACGCTCCAGGTGGCTGCCTGGAAGATGTTAGGAGTAATTAAGTTATTTAGAGGGCTACCCAAGGCAGCATCAGCTTTGGTAGAGAGCTCATGGAGAAGCACCCTATCACAGATGTCTCATACCATCCCAGTTAAGCAGGATGAAAGGTGAACATACTGCACTTTTTAAGCCGCTGAAATGTAGCAAACTAAACAAGACCCTGAGTTAAGTTTTGAAGAAGATTATGTGAAGGTGGAATCCACAGTATTTACAGGAAACCAACAGGAAATTCAGAGCAAGTCAGGCAAGCTCTCTCTGGAGTTATTTAGGAACAAAAGAAGTAAATGAGGCCAAACTATCCATAAATTCATTCTCAGTGAGTGTAGAAGTCCCAGTAACCAGTCAAGAAGGAAAAACAAGGAGGCTAATGAACATAGTCCTCTGCTCAGCACCAGTAGCTGTTTGGGGTTTCTTGTCTTCAGATCGAGCTTGGACTTCTGTGCAATCACAACTATCACAGGTCAGTGTGATAGTTCTGCCACAGGCAGAAGCTGCCAAGCAAGACTTACCAATGCCTCAGGAGAACTCATGCCTGTCAATCACCAATTCCACTAAGTCAGCTTTTATTACTGTTGCCAATAATGGAAGTTCCAGGATTTCCAAGGCCTAATTTCTCTGACTCTGCCAAAGTGGGTTCCACTGGAAAAACCCCCTCAATGCAATAAAATATATAATTCAGATTTGCTTATATCTTAATAGCGCTGTACACCTCCTCTAAAGAAGTAGTGATGTGTTACTGTATCAAGCTGCTGTTCCATCAGAGAAGACAATGGAGAAAGATTTCTTTAGTTCAAATGTACAGATATTGCTCTGAATGACATTAGCTACACAGGAGACAGACACTCATTCCCTAAGATGCAGCAGTAGATATTAGAAGTAGCGATCTCCAGTACTGCTGGCGAAAGAAGAAGAGATTGCTAAGTTGAAGAAAGAGCTGTGAAAGAAACTGCTAAGTTGCCTTCTGAAGAAAACCACATGTATTCCAAGACTTAAATGCACCTTGCACACTGTCCAGAGAAATCTGAATGTGTCTACACATCTTATCACTTGACTGACAGTGGTAAAAAAGACCCCAAACATCTAAACCCTTTGCTCTCAGAATAAATCGTCCAAACCAAAGCTACCATCTTCAGAATCAGCACACACCCACAAAAAAAAAAAAAAAAAAAAAAAAAGCTCCACTATA
>JAVSBS010013141.1:0-10882 GCA_033124195.1 Coracias cyanogaster | reverse complement strand
TAAATTGTCAAAAACAGACTGGCATGAGCTTACTGATAAATCAGTTTTCAGACAGCTCTTGATATTTCAACTGCTGACATGTAAATGGGATTAAGCTACCTCATGTCAAAATGTATCTGATTTCTAAATATAGAATGAAGGGACTTCTGCTGTCGTCAAGAGGGATAAATAGATTTACATCTGGCAAACACAACCTTTTGAGGTTATTGTATATCTGTTCTTCTGAAATAGGATGCTTGCAGTTTAAAAGAATTTGTAAAATTACTGAGTTTTTAGTTAAACACCAAATTTTAAAAAGGGCAGAAAGTGAACTGTAGTCTCATACGGATTCATACTAAACTCAGGGGCTTAAAAATAGTAAAAGTATCTTAAATCAAACCAAATCAGGACTGATTAGGGATGACAAAGAACTGAAAAATATATCACTACTTATTGGAAATAATTGTATTTTTTCTATTTTATTTCAGCTATTTTTCTACAAAAGATTTTTCGTAAGATATTTGGTGGACCATTTGCATATATTTCAGTGTATCTTTACAATATTTTATATCTAAAAGCTTCAAGACACTTTATAAATGTGCTTTGATTAATGAGCTATGAGAGTTTAAATAAACATTTTAGCTTCATTGATCACAATAATTCTGGGCAATGTATGCTGTGCTAGTTTTTTTAGTCCTTTGTTAAGATATCACTTTATGCCTATGTGTCTTCAATGTCTTCTCACAAATTACCACTTTATTAACAGCAGAATATTATTTTGTTTCTGGTTTTGCTTTTGGGTTTTTGTTTTGTTTTCTAAAAATGTGGGACACATTACATTGCTAAAGAGTATTGCATTCTGAAGTGACCATTAGTTCGCAAAAGAGGCACCTCCTCTCCTTTAGAAACTAGTTGCTCCAGAATGAAACTGATACTGGAAAAAATCTTCAATTTCCTTAAAAGGTAATAGCTTTACATTTTTTCAAACTAAAGCTGTTATAGATGAACTATTTTGAATTACTAAAATGTAAGTATTCTGATCTGTGTTTACAAAATTTAACAGATCCATAACCATATAGATTTGCATTTTGCTAAGATGCAAATATTCAATAGAAAGATGTGCCTCATGCATAATCTAAAATAAATGAGCACATATTTTCATTTTGTTATTGATTTTTTGTGATTAATTGAGCTTCTTGTATTTTGAAGTAATAATTCAGTAGCTTTCTTTTCTGTGATAGTCTGCTTTCTGCACTTACCCTGTAGCTCTGTAGCCATATTTAGGTATAAGGTCTTTTTATAACTTGTTTGACTAGCCCAGACTACTAGGTTACTTTGTTTACTCATCTTAATGTCATAGTAGCAATAGTTTTAAAATATATTTTGTAGGGAAATTACAGTCTCTAGTTTGTTTATATACTCACAGGGCTAACTAATAATTCCCTGCAGAAGACCAGCAGTCTACATTTAGTAAAAAAGTTGACCTTGAAACTGGTAAGCTTAGAAGAGTAGTCCTGAAAAAGCAGCTCAGGCAAAAATGAAATGACACATTAAAATCATAGATTTCACAACTCATTACATTGTTGACTGTGTTTCCTCAAGGGATTGTTTTGGCTTTTGGAGAACTAAGATGGCTTGATTATTTTTATAGCCTGTAGAAATGTGTAAAAGCTTTCATAATCTAGTTTCTTATGAGATGGAAGTGCTAGAGATATAAGTATAAAAAAGGAAAAGTAATTTCAGCTTATTATTTCCTGATAAAAAAAGCAAAGTGAAACAGATAAAAAAGCCTACCTCACCTTTTATTTGGAACTGCAACAAAGAATCTCTTATTTTTGCTGCTATATGAGTATTTGTCACATAAAATTAATTATGTGATCATAATTGGTGTCTTTAGGTTTTCTGGTGTCTGTACATGGGAACACAGAGTAATGTAGTCAGACTGTTATGAGGAGAGATGCTTAAGGTACCATATGCATACATAGGATTCTTCATGCTCAAATGAAAGGGTACAAAAACCACCATGGCTCTGTTCACATTTCTTAAGAACATGTGAAATATCTGTCGTCTCACAGAGGGCATACACAGAAAAGTTGTCTGTGTCCATCTTTCCCAGGACTCCTAGAAACTTAGTCCCAGATTTGTCTGCTTAACTGATCTGTGTGCTTCACTTCAGCCTCAAAGACAGCATTTTCAGCTAGAGTGAGACTTTGTGAGCCACTGTTGAGAAGTTCTCAGTCAGGTATTCATAGTTTTCTGGGAATGGGAATTGATAAGAAACCAGGAAGAATTTGGCAAAGTCAGTACTGAACTGGGTTTTCTGGCACATGAAAATATAACACTAGGAAAGTCAGTTTGAATACTGCTGGACTGTTTGACCTAGTGCCAGGATCTGAAGCAGCTGGAGCCTCCTCCTGCGAGGGCATACATAATTTCAGACAATAATTTTCTAAATACTGGAAATCTGCTTTGGAGAAGACAAGATTCCTAGTGCAGTTTACAGCTATATTCCATTTGCAGTAGCTCTCAAGTCCTTTCATGTGCCTATTCCACTAATTTATCTAATCTTTACACAGTTTCTAAGATCAGATGAGACAAAGGTGTAGTTATCTTTGTAGCTTCCTGCTTGCTCAGGCAGTTTTGGCTTACATGGTTACAAATGTCCTTCTGGTCTTTAATCCAAGTTCCAGACTGCCTGGGCTCAATTTCACATTTGAACTACCAGATACTCAAACCAAACTTGAAGTTACTTTATCTGATTGACTGTCACATGTAAGAATTGACATTGCAGAATATCCTACCATGAATACAGCTATCAAAAAAAAGTCCTCAACATAAAATCTCTAAAGAAACTGGATGTTACCTGCAACAGGTTTTGGTACTTATGAGCCTTTTACTTCTCATTGAATCTGATTTTCTCTTCATCCATGTCATAAAAGTTGCCTACCAGCAATATCCGACTTCCCTCCATTTGTGCAACATGCTTGATATGTTGTGTCTAACAGCATCAGTATTTATGAAAAAAAAATGACTCAACAATCAGAGAACATGCTTTTATTAAAATCATAATTTATTCTTTCTGGAGTCATTAATTACCATACTCTATTTTTGGCTCACTTAAAGACTTTCTTCACATATTCTTCACAAATTAAGTATTTATACAGTATTTGTAATGAATCTGATGCAGTTGTATTAAACGTCTTTAATTGAAATCCAGCTCAAGTCACAGTGGAGTTCTTTGTCCCAGTCTATACTTCTCATCTTTGATCAAGCTCTTGTCTTTCTGTACTGAATCTTCTGACTTTCTATCACCTAAATAAAGCAGGTGGAAATAATCTGCAAAATAAATTACCTCATTTCAATCCTGATACCTAGTGTTAGCCCATAAATCTCAGCAGCACCAGTACTTCAGTGGAGTAGTGAAGGCAGACCTTTCAGAGTTACCTTGTAACAAATTTTGATTATTTGTTTGTAAAGGTTTACGTATCAGCGAAATGTGGTGGTTGAAAGTATGAAAAAAACCAAACAAACCAACCAACAAAACCAGAACATATTCTTGACCTATTAATTATCTAATAACTAGCAAAATCCTGATGTAAATCTTAGGGCATTTGTCAAATAAAAAAGGAAATAGAAAAAGAGATAAAAAGAAGCCTAAAACAACTAAAGATTTCAGTCTAGTTGTAAGCCTAACAGGATTTGAAATATTTGGAAACAGGGAATTGTAATTGGAAGTAATGCATAACCTTAATAATGAACCATACTACCAAGATTTCCTATCATGTAATTTTTTACAGATCAGTGGATTTGAAATCCAGATCTATATCTTTTCCATTTCGTGTAACTTCATATGGGAGAAAGAACATGTCAACTCTTGGCAGGCTATGGTTGGGCATTTAACATTCAGAGGTGACATCTGGCTTTAAAAGTCTTCATTAATATGATCAACAGAGGACAGGTTTGGGATTGATTGGTAGCCCACTACAAGCCCATGTGTATATCATCCTATTTGGTAAAACAAAATGTACTTATTAGTACTATATTACTTAAGGAATATGAGTTGAAAGTGGAATTTTAGCTACCAGTTCTCTAATTTCTGTGGTGGCTGAGATACTGTCAGATACTGAATAAGACAAAAAATAATAAAGCTTACATAATAGTTGTGCTTTTTTCTAGAGACTATACTTGGGCCTCTAAAGACAGCCATACTCTGTCACCTAAGTAAAAATGTAAATTTTTTGTAAGAGAATCCTATATTTATGTACATGATTTAACTATTTTAGAATGGCATGAAGGCATTCTATATTAGTGTGGTTTACAAAAGCCCCAGATAAGGCTATAATATCATAGATGTTCTTTGTGCTAGATTTGGAGAACAGAACACTTGGTTATATTAGTTGTGAGGTGGTTGCTTTTTAATAGCTCTCCAGAAGCCTTAATTACCCCGCAGAAGGGAAGCCCCTTAAATGTGCTGTTTAAATATGCAAAATGCATAAAAATTTACAGCTGGAAGAACTTGGGCAACCTGGCGTTCAGTGTTACTTTGTGACTGCCTGTGTTGTCAGAGATGAGGGTGTGAGACAGAATATCTCTGATGACAAAACTGGAAAAGCTTAAATACACTGCTTTCCAATTAATACCTTTGTGGAAAATATGACTTTTAAAACACTCTTTTTTATTGTAACATCTGCTGCATTGCTGAGTAATTCTGATCTGACTAGGAGAGCAGGTTTATTTCTACCGGAGAGGATCTCTTTACTGAGAACTCCAGTTAAATTTGATTATCAGCAGTTAAGAACATGTTGACCTTCCTATCCAAACTTTATGTGCTGTATCTGCATCCTTTTCACTTGTTGGCATAATTGTTCAAGTCTGTCATATATTTTGGTAAAGTTTCAACTTCTATTTCGGTTGTTTCTTGGGATAGGAAACTATGGATTAGCCTTGATAGTCAGAATATAGCCTCTCAAACAAACTCCATTATTTGACAGTTTCCACACTCAGACAACGTCATTATTATTGCATAGCTATAGAACTAATGTCTGGCAAAAGTTTTAATCACAGCAATTGGAAATGATCTTCCTGTTGTTTAGCTTGTGATTTTATTACAGCTCAGTAAAAGAAGAGACTGGTCACACAATAAAGGATATTATTTTTACAATTGGCAAACAGAAAAAAGCTGTTAATTTTAATAAATAATTAATACACTGCTTTTCTTTAGTTATTAATTAGCAGTTTCACTATCATCTACTTATTTAATAACAAAGATGAATATTCTTTAAATATTAATTTTCACTGTGAAGAAATCTTCACTGTACTATACATTCATTCACCAGTTTAAGTAGACAAATTTTCCTAATAAGAACTTAGATCTGCAAAACCAAGAAATATAATATTATTATGTGGGCAAATGTGTTATCTCCATCACATCTCAGCTGGAAGTTTCAAGCTCTAAATCCACATCTCTTAGAGACAGAGACTGTGTTTTTATTCTTTGGGTAATGTTTACCCAATTTGGCCTCAATCCTTGACTAAAGGTCTTCAGACTACCTAGGACTAAGTAGAAATGAGTTTTTGGGTTCATAAATCTATTTGCAATCCAGTTAGTAATGTATATTTCTTAGCCATCTGACATTCATAAATCAAGTAAATAATACGCTGTAAAAATTTAAAGGACTTGAAGGGATGTGGATACATATATGTGCTTTTCTGATGATACTGTCAGCTTTTGTTTTATATATATATGATGTATATCTCTGTATATGATGTTTACCTATATATATATGATGTGTGTCTTTTCTATATGATATATATACATATATATAATCTTTATCACAATAATAACTTTAAGAAACCTTTAAAATGAAAAGAGTCAAAATTTCAACTCAATCATGCTACTATAAAGACAGCCATGAAACCTCTTAAAAGCAGAGGGAGCAGTCCTATTTTATTCAATATCCATCTAGCAAATCCTGGATACCCTATCATTTGGGATAATATTTCAGGATATAGGGTTAGTTAAGCTGCCATATGAATGTTTGCACATAGACAGCAGAACCACAACAACAGTGCTGTCGGACATTAATTTACAGTTGAAAACTGGTAACTGAATAAATATAGATGTAAATGAAGAACAGATATTTTCTAATCACACTCTATTTATGGTTATATTTTTTTTTAGCTTTTATTTTATTCTAAAATGAATTTTTATTTTAGTAATTATAATTTTATTTATGCATGTTACAAGACATTGAAAGTAACTTGCAAAGTTAATTAATTCCTAAAAATAAAATTATTTAATGGATAATTGCTGATATTGGATTAGCTTCTAATTAATCAGACTCATGCTACAGACGTGTCGATTTACAAAATTAATTCTTACAATCAAGAAGAGACTGTATAAACATTATTACGTTGTACTGGACTGGTGTGATTTTGACTGTGTTCCTTTAAAAATTTATTTGCAATATTTTAATAAAAATAACATTGTTTTAGAAAAAAGCTCACAAGAGCCCTCAGAAGCTGTACTGTTCAGTTCATTGAGGCATTTACAAGGATATTACTTTCTGAAATCTATGGAAACTTTCCTACACAACAACTACTATGATTTATTTATTTTTACATATATTACATAGCCTGATTCAGTAGTTCTGCTCTCCATAATGGCTGTCATTAAAAGTAGGAAGCTGTGATGCTCTGAAAATATGGGATCCAAATATGCATAAATGCACAATTTTCAGTGTGAGAAAAGCTTTTAAGTTAAGCATAGCTTTAGAAATAGTACGGCTTAGCTGTGCATTTGTTATACACCAGCTGTTGTAAAACTGAGGCAAATACAAAGTCCCTGAATTTCTCATTTGGCTGTTGAGGTTGGCTGATTTAGTATCATAAACATTATAATTATATTTTTGAGAATCATAAATGAGAACTAAAGTCATTATAATTCTCTGAAAAAAAAATAAATCCAGATTGCTGAAAAATTTTGTTCCAAGGACAAAATTTAAGTGAATTTAAATGCATTTTTTCTTCATCTTTAGGTACTTCAATTAGAAATTTTTGTCCTCCAGAGCTGCATGAAACAATAAAAAACTCTTAATCTGGTAATATAGCTGTGCTAACTGTAATTTAAGCATTTAACTAACAAAGATGTTATCTTCTATTTTTGATAATCAAGCCAGATGTGATTATATTTGGTGATCATAAAATTCCATTAGTCTAGCTCAATTGCATTTTCCCTAGGCTATTTTTCTAGCCATCATAGCTATACTCTCAGTCTTTATGCCAACAAAACTGAATCAGGAGTGAACATTCTTCATCCTTCTCTAATTCAAAGTGTTCAAACTGCTTCTTACTCGTGAGGGCTTATTTCCAAATTCTGTGGCACAGTATTGACACTAGAATCCACGAATTCTGAAAAACACAGATATTACACAAATACAGAAGCAGAAATTCCCTTGGGTTTGAAGAGAAGTATTATAGCTTGTTTTCAATTATTTTAATAAGAATATGAATATTAAAGCATGGAAGACAAAAGAGCTAGTGGGTTGGTTAAATCGTGGCTTTCTGAAAGCTCCATACTAAATTGCTATATCAACATTTTAACATTCAGATCAATATGGAAAAGGTGATTGAAAATCAAGTACAGTGACTTAAGAAGAGTTATACTAACTTTCCAGCTGAGGATCCAGCATAGTGTGCCTATAGATACAAATTAATGAATTGCTATATAACCTAGGAATTGCAGAAAAAAGTCAGTAGACTGAAAAATGTTTTAATTATTAATGTATACATTTTCTAAGTAAGCGTCATATAATTGCATAAGTGAACAGAATGCTGAGAGTCATAGCTGGAACACCAAATTAGGGAAATAACTTTTATGCAGGGAACAGTGCACTTAAAGGTTTGATCTCATCCTTTCCTGTATTTGTCAGATTGAGTGGCTCACAAATGTACATGTACACAAGTGGAAGTGCACATGTACATGCATATTGTGACACTTTAAAGGAATTATCTTACACAGAGCCCAAATGAAATCAAACTAGATACTTGAGTTGACGTAGAGTATCTGTCAGCCCATTGTAGAATATTCCTAAAGTTAAGCACATAAGCTTAAGCAGACTTTATGCACCAGAAGAACGACTTGTTCTCTTACTTATAAAATAACATTATCTTTGTGTATGTTAGGTCTGTGTGCAGGTCAATAGCCAAATGGAGTTGGCTGGCATTCCCCTGCTGCTAGCTGTAGTAATTTATTCCAACAATAATGGAAATAAAATAGAGGTTTTCTGTTTTAAATATATACAAAGTACTTTTGCTTGGAAACTGCAGGTGCTGATTTTATCTGTTTGCTTTGCTGTACTAAAAGCACCATGTTGTATGAGCTAAAGCCAGTGAAATGGCATTCCCAGAGTTTAAATAGAATTTTCAAAGTACCACACCGTCAGAAAGTGATTCAACCATCAGGATCTGAGACTACTGATAAAAATGGATGACTCAAACATGTTCATCTGCCCAGAGATACTGCCCTTCACATTCTCTAGCCGAGTATACAAACATATCACTCCTACTAAGTACAACTGGAGATGATCTACCTAGCTTTCCATAAGAACTGAGTGATAAATATCAGGGGGATTTAACATTTCATTTCCTAATATTTTAAAATTTATTGTTATTCTTTTTACAGTTCACTGATACTGCTGATTAACACTCTCCAAAGCAGTGTACAATTTCTCAAGGAAAGTATGAGACTATATGAAATATTCTTCTGCTTTTTTTTCAGAATGGTTAATTTTTTAAATAATATCTGTGTAGATCTGCTCTTAATAAATCAGTATTTCCTACTAAAGTGCCAGTGGTGGATATATGTTTGAGGAGACAGAAACACAAATCATAAGTGAATGTCTGGATCAGAGAAATACAATATGGTTATACATGTTTGTATTTTTTCAATGTAATTCACACCTGAAGGAGTCAGGGGGTGGGGTCCAAGACAGCAATGCTCATGCCATCACTTCCAACAGGGGAATAAGCCAGGCCAACCAGAACAATGACAAATATTCCTTAGCTGCCTTCCAAAGACAAGAACCAGAAGGCCAACCATCTCAAGGGTGTATATGCCTATGGTGGATCCTCTTGCACCCCTTCAGGGAAACCTGCATGCTTGATCACCTTTCTGAAGTGCCTGTATACCAACACACACAGCATGGGGAATAAACAGAAAGAACTAGAGAACTGGGTGCAGTTGCAGGGCCATGATCTCATTGCAATTATGGAGACATGGTGGGATAGCTCACATGGCTGGAATGCTGTAATGTGTGGCTACATATTTTTTAGGAAAGATGGGCCAGCAAGGTGAGGTAATGGAGTCACTTTTGATGTGAGAGAACAACTGGAATATATCAAGCTCTGGCTAGGCATCAGTGAAGAACCAGCCAAGAGCTTATGGGTAAGAATTAAGGGGCAGGCTAAGATGGGTGACACTGTGTTATGGGTGGTTAGCACAGGCACTCCGCAGATGTAGGGCTACAAAGATTATTAGGGGACTGGAGTATCTCTTTTACAAGGAAGGGCTGATACACCTGGATCTGTTTAGCCTGAAGAAAAAAAGATTAAGAGGGAATCTTATCAATGCTTATAAATTTTGACTGGCAAAGTGTCGAGAGGTTGGGGCCAGACTCTTTTCAGTCATGCCCAGTAACAGGACAAGAGGCAATGGGCTCAAACTGGAACACAAGAAGTTCCAGCTAAACTTTGAGAGTGACAGAACACTGGAACAGGCTGCCCAGAGAGGTGGTGGATGCTCCTACTCTGGAGATATTCAAAACCCGCCTAGCCACAATCCTGTGCAACCTGATATAGGTGAACCTGCTTTGGCAGGGGTGTTGGGTGAGCTGATCCCCAGAGGTACCTTCCAACCCCTACCATTCTGCAGCTTGAGGCAGGAAATTAATTATCCTGGAAAAGATCATGAGTGTACTGTCACAGTGGCATATTTTTAAAATATTCACAGTCTACTTATGTCATATATACTGAAGCCAAGTGGTCAATACAAAATATTTTAATCTTGCTTTCCTTTCATTTTAATTCCGTGACCACGCTCAGTAATATATTGGGATGGCATACTAGCTTGAAGTGAACAGTGGTGAATGTGAAAGAACATGGCTGGATGTGCTTCGCTAAGTTTCATTTTATCTGGTTGCTTCACATCTGATATAATGAAAGGAAGACAACTAGAAAGAAAAAGATTAAAATTTTTATACGTAAATGATTTATAGAAGTTCAAATGTAAAAACTTCTTTGTTAATGTAATGGCATTTCTGGCCATGAAAGCTATGACTAATTATCAGTACTAGCTTTAAATTTCAAGACAACAGAGTAACACGTTGGGTGAGAACAGTGAACAAGGAAAACAGCTATAGGTCATCCACTGAAAGCAGCTGCTATGTAAAGAGCATGTAAAAATTTATCGGCCTGAAAGAAGTTGTATATCTTTATCAAACTGTGCTGAATGGGGTATTGGAGTTAGTTATGCTATTATTTTGTTTTGTTGTAGCAAATATTGATACAATAAATACCTCTTGTCCATTTCCACTCCATTTGGTTTATATTTGCTGACAGAATGCTATATACACAATTAGAAATTGCAGCAACACAGAATTCTAAATGGCAATTCTGCTTAAACTCGGTGTAATGAAAGATGGTGGCAATAAGATCTTTTTATTTTTGTTTTCCAGTTTTCTATGCATCCTCTACCTATGAACAAAATTACCTCCTCAGGCAAAATTAACAATGATGACGTGTAAATAATAGAATCATAGGGGTTGGAAGGGACCTCTGGAGATCATGTAGTCCAACCCCCCTGCCAGAGCAGGATCGCCTAGAGCAGGTTGCACAGGAACACGTC
>JAVSBS010013140.1:46349-84360 GCA_033124195.1 Coracias cyanogaster | reverse complement strand
CCCTGCACATGCGCCTCCCCTGCCTTGGGCTGGCAGAGCAGAGCTGGGGGTAGAGTGTTTTGGGGGGTGAGGCCCTTCTCCATCACCCCTATTCCCAGCTGGGCCACCAGCTGCCCTGCTGCCCGTGGTGTGCTGCAGCTCAGAGAGCTCCTATCCCCACTGCTGAGGTAGTTTCCCAGCTGTGGCTGTCCCCACTGTGAGCTGAAGTGCCAGCAGCCAGGAATGGAGGCTCAGGCTTGCCTGCTGACACAGGCACATGGACCTGAACACAGCTTGAGGGATACGAGCCATTGAACTGCTTTGTTTGTTGAGGGCTGCGGTAAAAGGTTTCCCTCTTTACCTGTGCCAGGAAAGTCTTCCCGGCCAGGCAGCCCCAAAGGAGCCCGGCGCAGAGCTGAACGGCCTGCCTGGGTGCCAGGGTGTCAAGGCACCAGCCCCTCCCCAGCCTGGAGCCAGATAAGCACTTGAACAAGGCCGTTCTGTGCAGACAGGTCTGTGAAGAGCAGACAAACATGATCTGGCACTCATATTGTTTCCCAGGAGGCAGGGGACTCAGGAGGGGAGTCATGCCTTGTGAGGCTGCCACCAGTAAAGCTTCGGCTGCTCTGGTAGGGCCCCTCGCTCCCGCCTCTGCCATCCCCAGGCCATCCTGCAGGTTCCCCTTATCCTGCCCTCAGCCTTGCTGTGGGTTGGATCAGGGGAGGCACCAGGATGCTCAGCAGCCCTGGCATAAAGCACTTGAGGTGAGATACATCCCTACCAGTGACACCCCCCTTGCATTTAAGCCGCAGCCTCCGTTTCCTTTCTTTCTTCCTCCTTATTCTCTGCCTTCTGGCAATCTCTGTGCTCTGTGCTTTAATTAGAGAGTGAAGTGAAGTGCTTAGACTCCAAAATGTGCAGATTAGGGGGGTACTAATCCTCTCCTTCAACGGGTGCTCACATCCTGCCCAGTGTGTCATTGAGCTGCTGTCCTCAGAGCAGAAACTCAGCCAAATTCGAGACCTCTACCTTCCTTCTTGCTGCGCAGCGAAGGAAGGATGAGTGATGACAGGGGAGCTGTGGAGAAGGAGGGAAGTGAGCTGTGGGCTTCCAAAATTCTCAAGGTGGGTTTGTAGTTAGCACTGACTGTCCTTGCTTCTTGTGCCCTGGCTGGTTTTGATGGTCCAGGAGCAATAAAGCAAGGGTTTGGTATTTTGGTTTTGGGGTTTTTTTAAGTGCTGTTTTCCTGTTCTGACAAAAAACAACTTTCTGTCAGAGGAAGCAACTGCTTCCCTCTACGTGCGTGTGTTCGTATGCTGGGTAACTCAGTTCAGGTCCTGTGCCTTCCCTGTGTGTACACACCTCTTCCCGTGTTCCCATCCGTCTTTCCTGCATTCTGATTCCCAATGTCCGCCCAAGTGAGCCATGCTGCAGCACTGCTGAAAGCACAGGGCTCCCTACTGAGAGCGGGAGGCTGGTCGTACCTTCATCTGTGGAGGCTGGGACACCTTTATAGGACATATGCTGTCAGTGTGGAGGGGAAGGCAGAGTATTTGCTGTTCCAGATGGAGGCACCAGCTGGGAAAACAGAGTAGGGAGGATGAGTGTGCTGGGAAGGATAAGGCTCTTCCTGAAGGTAGGAGGGGAACTTGCCCCTGGTGGTCACAGAATGGGCTGAGCTCTTCTGCCTCTGTCACACTCCTGGGGCAGGCTGGGCACTGCACAGAAATTGCTGTGGATTGCAGAAGACATGAGCTTTTGTCCTGAGCCACTCAGCTGCTGCTTGGTTGAACTGAGGTATGCTGTTTCTTCTCTGCCTTTGTGCTTTGGTGTGCGAGCTCAGGGTTTAGCTCAGCAGTGTGAGAAGCCCCAGAGATGGGAACACAAGGAGCAACAGGAGGGGGAGGAGTGCTGGGAAAGGTCAGTAAGCAGTTTGAGTGTTGGGAGCATTCTCCTTTCCACTGCCTGGCTTTGGAAACTGCCTTCCCTCTGGGATCCACTTCCTCTCCTTTTTTTGCCCCCGTCAGTCGCTGCCTCATTTCCAATTTGCAGAATGCCCCATATGCATTTTTGCAGATAAGTTTGTGATCTGTTATCCTACCCAGTGTCTCTTCCTCCACGTGTTGTCAGAGCCTGTGTGCAATATGTAAGCCTCTCTCTAGCTCAGGTATCACTTCGGGTCTTACAAAATGCCCAGGGCACCCTGAGTGGATGGCACTATTGCTGCTTGGGTTTTTTAGAGCCTGTCCTGAGCCATCCTGCTTTGCTATTTATAGTGCAGTTGTTCATTCCTCCATGGACGAGCTCTGCTTTCAGGCTTGCTTGGGCACTGAGGGCACCAGTGCCAGGAATAGCTCTGGGCAAGGAAGACATAGGAGTGGCTGCTTGAGCACAGCTCCCAGTTTGGACCAGTCCCTGGTGGAAGAGGCACCAGGCTGCATCTGTGAGCAAGAGTTTGGCACTGTGACAGATGGTGTCTGGAAGAGTTGCTTCAGTGCCAGGTACCAGTGGGACTTGTGAGGGGCCTGGGTGTGAGGTGCTTGCAGTGGAGGGCAGTTTGCACGGGAAGGCCTGCCCCTTGCATGTCCTTCAAGCAGTAGCTGTGACCTCTTTATGGTGCATCCCAAACTCCTGCCTGCTAGTGTGGGTGGATGCCTTTTTGGTGGGGCACCTGCCATCCCTTGCCCAGGGCCATGCTCTCCTTCCCCAGGTGAGTCCTTGCTGGCCTCGAGGGAGCCCCAAGCTGAAGTCTGAAAGGAGCCTGCAGCGCAGAAATCACCAACACTCTCCTCTGCAGGTCTGCTTAGGCAGAGCTTCTCTAGCCCTTTGGCTTGTGATACCCGCAGCTTGTCTGGAGAGCAGAGCTGAACAAATAATTGCTTGATTTAGTGCCCAAAATGAAAATCTGGAGGGGAAAAAAAAAATCCCAACACAGCCAAGTTTGAGAGACTCTTTATCTTTTCTTTTAAATGTGATGCGGCTCAATTTCAAAGAAAACAATGCAAAACGAGACTTTTTGCTTGGAAAACAAAGCATTTTGTGCTTGTCCAAAACTTGTCATGAGGTAGCAAATAGCTCTGAGCTCTCTGGAAACTGCAGTTTTCAATCAATAACTATTTAGCCAAAAGCACTTACCCTGCTCTGCTAGTGACAATGCACTGCAGGCACCTGAGTGCCTGGCTCACAGCCATGCCCCTGGCACCTTCCCAGGGGTGGCAGGGAGGGTGGTGTCATGCCTCTTGTGGATTTTTCCAGGCAGAGTGCTGGTCTGGGGTTGTTAGAGTCCCTTTGCCTCCTTTTTTTGCTGTAATTAACCTAATTAATTTTGCACAAGAAGATGTGGACTCCACAAGCATGTGTAGGGGTTAGGTCTGGTCAGATGTGCTGGGATATGGTCTCTCTTGTCCCACTGGGGAGCAGCTCCTGGTGTGGGTTGTTCAAGAGTGTTTCAATGGAGCAGGGAGATTTGGAGGGAGTGGGGAATCTCCTCGCAATCCCTTACCTGTGGGCACTGCTAGCTGGAAACTTGAGACATTAGTAGTTCACAGGGTGAAATTCCCACCCCTTTGCTGTACGGAGCATGATGCTTGCTGGGTGCACTGATGGCAGAGCTGGAGCTGACAGAAGGCTTGCCGCAGACTGGCTTGGACCTCCAGCTGCTGACCCTGCTCAGCTCTGACCCCAAGAACCACATGCCCGTGACAGAGGCGAACAGGTATTGATGCACGGAGTACATCCGGAGACCGGGACACAGGGAGCCTAATGGATTCAGAGCTGGCCATTAGCTGCAGCACAGACGTTCAGCAAAAAATGCATATATTAGACACTTAATCCCAGCAGAGGGAAGAGAGCTGGACATCCGACCAAGTGCTGCTCCTCTTTTGTTCCAAGAGGCAGGCAGGGTCCTCCTGCTCCTTGTAGTGCTCCGTCTTAGTGCCCAGGCTTGGTCCCTCCTGCATCTAGCTCTGCTGGCCAGGTAGGCATGTGGAAGAGGTTGGATCCAGGACTCTGTAGCCTCAGTGTTAGTGTCAGAGCAGCTGTCCTGAGTCAGGTTTATGCTCCGTCAGACCCAGAGAAAGGCCAGTCAGTGTCGATACCTCACTTGCTGAGTATCCTCCTGGCATCAAACAGTTTGTAATCTGGGGAGGTAAAGCTGGAAGCAGTGTGTTGAACAAGTATCTCCTCTGTGAGGGTCTCAGCAGCACATTGTCAGGGTCTTAGCGGGGAGGAGCAGCTGGGGTAACCTCCAGGTGCCAGGTTGGAGCAGGGCTGCTGTACCCCACCAGGCTATGTGGGAAACAGGCTCAGTGGGAAAACCGTGGCCAGCATGGACATGGAGGGTGGTCCCTTACCCTGAGCCTGGCACTGTGGGTGCAGGGGTTGCTGAGTGTTAGGGAAAGGTGATCTGCTCCAGAGTCATGCTGGAGGGTTGGACAGCCCTTGGGTGAGGGGCTTCCCACTTGCAGGGAGTGACTTCATCCCTGACAGGTGATCCTTACATCACTGCTAGCCCAGAGTGAGACCCAGCCAGTGGTGTCGGTGTGTCTGGGCGGGTGTCCTGGGCAGCATGTCCAGCTCTGCTCACACTCAAGCTTTCAGGATATATCCTGCTGATTCCAGGCTGCAGTGAGGGACAAATGCAGCATGTGCAGAGGAGTGCAAGCCAGCAGCCTGCTTTCTGCTGCCCTGGTGTCCCCACAGATGTGGTTGAAGGCTAGTGCTGTCTGAATCCTTCCAGCTTCTTCTTGGGCCTGACGCGAGTGAGGGCACTTAGGGACCATGTCACTAGCTGGGTGGCCCACTCTTGCCTTGCCTGAGAGTTGTGGCAAAATGCAGCTGCCCAACTTGTAAGCGTTGCAGGATGTCTGGTAGACTTAAGCCTCCTACGCAACACTTGCATGCTCTGCTATGGCACCGGACTCCCATGGGTGCCCTGCACAGCCCTCTCTCCAGCTGGGGCTCTATTGGGCAGCTGAGCCCCGTGCCCAGTTGCAGACAGGGACACTGGCTGCAGTGCCGCTCCACAAAAGCGGACCGTGTCTAGCAGGGCTTTGTGATTGGGAGTCCCTGCCAAGAGGAGCTGCTCCCTGATGCATTCCTGAGGTTTCAGACATGAAGAGGTAAGCAGCAAGGCGTGTTCCCTTGTCAAACCCAGGACGTTGCTTGTTTCCTCTGGAAACAAGGCAACGTCCTGGTGATGAAAGGCCCTGCTTCAGCCAAGCTTGGAGCTTCAACTAACACTCTTCAGAGACTGTTAGCTCCTCTTCCCCAAGTGCTATGCGTCTGTCAGAGAAGAGAAGATGGCTTTTCAATGTGACCTCTGCAGAATAAGAAGCTGAACTCCTAGAGCAGCAGAATCATATGTGGTGATAATCTTAGGGGCCTGAGGAGAGCTTGATGCATAAGAATGAGCCATAACTGAGGCACAGCTGACTGCTGTCTCAGGAGGATCTGTACCTTCCTGGGATTTTCTCTGCAGTTTGGTGGTGTTGGGGGCAGTGGGGAGATAGGGACACTATCTTCTTTTATAGCTCATGTGCTAGTATCCAACTCTGTGGCTGCTGCTTGAGCCCATCTCGAGAATATGATGCCTGTTTTGCCACAGGTTGCTCTACTGAGGGAAATACAAAGGTGAAATTCTCACTTCAGTTTCACTTATCATAAGACTGGGGAGGGAGGGACAACATGGTAATCCAGAGCATGGGGTTTTAATCCTGCTTTCCTGGCCAAATTCCATTCCGCCTCTGTAAATTCCTGCTCTGCCTGTGTGGTATCCGTCAGCTGGTACAGCCCCCCTCAAGTGGCAGCATTTCAGCCATGGGGAGAGGGACAAGGAGGTGGCCCTGAGCCGTAAGGCGCTTTGTCAGATGGGTGCTGTGGCATGTGCTTTAAAGGTGACCTGCTGAATGAGGAACCAGCGTGTCCCCTCCCATCTCTTTGTAAAAGCAAAAAGAGATCACCCCCAGTTACCACTCTTCAAAGTGTGGTGCCTTTTCTCAGTCGCCAGTCTTGCTGAGCAGCTCTCGCTGCGGCTGTCGGGCCCTTTCTCACCTCCTGTGAGCCCGGGAAGCTGCCATGTTGTGCTCCTGCTGAGGCAGTCTGAGCAGGTCAGCTGAACTGCTGCTGCTCTCCCAGCTCCGAAAATGAGACCTGGGAGAAGGATTTGCAGTTTGTCACCTACAGCTAGGTAAGAAAGCAGGCAGTGTGGCTCCATGAAATCACTCCTCTTCTGGCTGCCCTGCAGCTCTTTATCTGGAACAGCCAGGCCACCCCTTCACTTGTAATGCCTGGGGGGACACAGTTAGTGGGGCAGCACGCTTGGGGCTGTCCCTGTGCCCACTGGGGCCGCTGACCTGCAGATGGTCTTGCTGACCTTCAGCATCCCCTCTGCAGACGCACAGTAGCTCTAGGAGAGACAACAGGCTAAGATGCCCACCATGCCACGGGCCTTGCTGCCAGCTGCAGTGCTGCGGGAAAACCGGGTGGTTCCCCTCTGTGCTTGCGAGGCTGGGGGAAACGTGCTGATGCGATGGGAACGCTCCTGCTGCCAGGTCTCCCTAAACATTAACTTCTCACCTGATAGTCACAGAGCTAGGGAGAGTGAAGGCCAGTTGGGGTGAGCGATGCTCCTACATAGAGAGGGGATCCTGAGGAGTGCAGTGCCGGCACATGGGCAGCTCTGGGGGAGCCTGGGGCCAGCGAGGTGGGTGCGCTGTCCCAAAAGCGAAGGCTGCTTGTGCACAGAGGGGTGGCCTCCAGGCAGCCAGCCTTGGGCTCCTGCCCACGCCTCAGATGTTGGTGTGCGCAGTGTTTGTGCAGCTGCCCGGCTCTGCTGGCTTGATAGTCCCTGTCTCCTGGCTATTGCCCTGTTGCCGCGGCAAGCAGGGGTGTCCAGGTGTGAGGCAAGACTGGAGTCCTGCGTGCTCCTTCCGCAGTGCCTGCCATCGTCCTCTCCCAGGGAGAGGGGGGACCAGGGTACCTCTTTGTGTCCCATTTGCCATTTCCTGATGCCTGCCAAAGCAGGAGCTGGCCAGCTCCTCGGAGGAACGTGGAGGAGGGAGGATAATCTGCTGCAAACAGCACTTCTGCCCTGCACCCTTGCGCTGGGGTTGGAAACCAGCAGTATTGGGAAACCTCTCATGTTACTGCTGGCTGTGCTTGTCTGGTGCGAGCAGGGAGATTGAGGAGGGAGGGCAGAGAGGCCAGGCGCTGTGGCTGCATGGAGGGGTTCAGTGCAGATGCTTGTGTGCTGTGCCATAGCTGCTGGTACCTTCTGAGCCCCTTGCCTGGGTGCTGCTTCCAGCCTTGCTCTGCCTTTAACATTGGATGAGGGAGGAGAGGCTGTGTAGGTCTTCCTGCCTGTCGTCTCCTCCCCACCACCATGAACAGCCTAAACCCTCTCCATGTCTCCTGTGCTCCCCAGCAGCCTACCTGCTCCTGCCCTGTCTGGTGAGGGCCTGGCTGGGTCTTACTGCACTGGGCCTGGAACTAGGCAGACGCTTGCAGGAGTGAGCAAGATAGGGAGGACAGAGGTGGTGGTGGTCCAGGAGCAAGAGGCCATTTCCTCCACCAGAGCGGTGCCCTTAGCAGGAGGCTGCAGGTCTGGGCTTCTCCCACAAGTTTGGGTGAACCCTGCTTCTTCTGAACCCTCATCTGGGGCACTTGTTAGATGATGGATACGAGGGGGCAGGGACAGGATTGTCCCCAGGGCTGAGCCCCATGCGGCCCTGGGCCCCATGCGGGGCAGCGAAGGGGGTCTCCTGCTCTGGGGGCTGCAGCGGGGCGGCCGGGGGGAGGCTTCCTCTCCCCTCAGGGCTGGGCTGGGCAGGAAGGAGCAGCCGAGGAGCCTGGTGTAACCGGGGCTCTGTAAGGGCAAGCAAGAGCTTCCTGCCGGGAGGCAAACGCACCTCCTCGGGCAGTCATTTCAGTGCTGCCTGGGTGGAGACCCAGCCTGCCCCTGCCCTGCAGCCCTGGCTTTGCCAGGCGGGCTGGGGCTTGCTGCCGCAGCTCGCCCTTGGGTTATGGGGTGGGGGACAATTTGCCTTTCATCTAAATTGCTATGCAGGCGGTTTGCATCCTAATCCCTCTACCTGCTGCCGGCGGGGGCCTCCTCTCCCCGCACCCAGCCTCCTCCAGGCTTCCTCCTGCCAAGGCCAAGGGCGCCTGCAGCTCCTTGTCCCCTCCGGCCTCGGGCAGGGTCCAGCATCTTTCCCCAGCCCGGGGCCAGGCTCGGGGGGAGCCAGGTACGCCCCTCCCCGGTGCATAGTTGGCATTCCCGGCCTCCTGGGCCGGTCAGGGAGACGTGCGCTGTTCGAGGAGCCCCGCTCGCCCGGTCTGGTGGGGCTGGGGCAAGCCTGGGCAATGGAGGCGGGGAGGGGGGTGGCAGCTCTTCTTTCCTTCCCAGACCCGCAGTGGCTCGGCACCCTGTCCAGACGAGGGGCTGGTGCTCAGATGGCGGCTGATTCCTCTTCTTTGTGGGTAGCAAGGACCCCCCACACCCTTGCTGGACTTGCACCCCGGGCTGGCTGTGCAGCCAAGGGGCGATGGGGTGGGCGCTGCTGCCTTCCAAAGCCCTCTCCGTGTGGACCAAGCGCCCTCCTGCACCTGCCTCCTCCTCCCCCAGGGCAGGTGCTGGGCAGGGGGTAAATGATCCCCGTGCTTCCCTTCGCTCGGCGAGGGAGGGCGGCCCGGGAGCGGGAAGCGGGCTGGAGGGAGGGCAGGTTCCTCCCGCCTTACTTCGGGCCACTCCGTGCCCCTGGCGCTGGGGGCTCTGGAGTAGAAAGCGCATTTAATCTCTTGTTTTGTTTGTTCTTTCTTCCCCCGAGAGGGGGGCCGGTGGGGGGGGAGCTTGGGCCTGGGAGCGGGGCGGGTGGGGGGACGTGTCAGGCCTGAAAGGGAGGAGTAAAGGGAGGACGGGGAGCGGCGGCGGGCGGCCGGGCAGGAGGAGAAGGGGAAGGCAGGTGAGGAACGGGCCGCCGGGGGCCAGGGGCGGCGCGGGAGAAGGGGCGGAGGGAGCGGTGGGGGGTGGATGGAGCCCTGGGGTGGCTCCGGGAGGGTCTTTGGCAGCCGGCCGGCTGTTGGTCCCATCCTGGCCCCCAGAACTGCCGCCCCGCTGGCCTGCTCACAGGGCCGGCTGGGGACAAGGTGCTGTTGCCTGCACAACAGGCCGGGGGGGGTGCTGCTGTGGGCCACCACCTTCTCCTCTCCTTCCTTCGTGCCGAAGTCCCTTTCCCGTCCCTCACCTGCCCACGCTGCTTGCCGCGGGCCTGCCCTCCTTGTGCCTGGCTCCTGCCGCGGCCGCAGCACAAAGTTTGGAGGATGCCCGGGCCGGGCGGGAGGGGTGGAGATCGGCGTGTGCATGGGAGACAGGCTGGCAGCAGCCGCCAGAGGCGTCGCCGGGTCCAGCACGGCTCACAGCCGTGGCGGGGAGAAGGGGCGCCCGGGCCTGGCCTGCTCCATGCGTCTGCTCCATGGAGTGGAAAAGCGGTGCCAGGGCTCCTGCTCCACCAGGAAAGGGGGTGCAGCCCTCGGGTGCTGTCCCAGGATGCATCCCCCAGGCTTGGGGTGGCCGTGCCCCGCTCCTCGCAGAGCCGCTTGCCACCCGCCCTCCGCGGGCAGCTCCCGCGGCCTTTGCGCCCCGGCCGCGGGGGCTGCTCGGGGCGCTGTCCTCCCGGGCTGCCCGTCGCAGCCTCCGAGCACTGGGGGCCCCAAGGGCATCTGCACATCAATGGGCTCCAGCGGGGTGCGGGCAGGGGGAGGCAGACCCTAATCCGGCTCATTCATCCCTACGGCAGCTTCGGCTGACCCTCCAGATGTTGTGCCGAGGGCAGGGGCTGAGCTGCAGCAGGCAGGCGGGGGGCGCGGAGCCAGCCGGCCGGGGACAGGCGGGTGCTCCCCTGCTTCGCGGGGGCTTTGTCTGCCCTGGGCACCCGGCTCTTGGGGATCTCTGCAGACGGGCTTTCAGTCCCCAGGCGGGACCGGGGCGCAGGAGCGAGGCGGGCAGTGTGGTGCTCGGCCCGGGGCGGTGGGAGCACCTCGGCAGCGGGGTCCTCCGGCGTGCCCCGCTGAGACAGCGGCACCGGGGCCGAGCTCCACCCGAGCGTTTGGGGTTTTTCCACCACGCTTCGTGGGGGCAGCTGTGAGCAGAGGGGGGGCGTTTGGCCAGCGGCAGACCTGGGTCCGGGGGTTCCCCGGCTGGGAAGGAGCCAGAGCCCAGCGGGGCCCCGCGCCGGGCTCCGTGCCTGGCCCCGCCTGGGCTGCGCTCCCAGCCAGCCCAGCACGTCCTTGAGGCCCGTGTCTCAAGAGCAGTCCTGGACCTTCGGCTTGCGGAGCCGGTGGGGGAGGGACCTGCGCTCCCTGTCAAGGGCAGGCTCCATTAACCACCCCGTGACCGGCCACCCAGCCTCTCTCCTCCCCTGAGAGCCCTTCCTTCCTTCCCCTTGGCCTGTTGGTTGGCAAGAGTAGGGTACAGAGCTGGAGTGAAATTCCGTGGAGGACTCCTTCCCTCCTGCCATGGCAGAGTGGTGAGGCAAGTCACACAAGGGTCCAGATGCCATAGCATGGGCAGGAGAGTGCCAGCTGGGAGAGGCTGGAGAGGTGAAGGGCATCTGTTCTTGCCTATGCACTCGCCCAGGTAGTGTCCTGGAGGGAGCAGGAGATGGGGGACATCCTCCTGAGGGATGTTGGCGCATTTGGGTATGAGCTGCGGGGCTGCTGGTGACACCACTCTCTGCTCCCCGGTCTCTCACAGGCTCTAGGATGCTGGGGCCAGCTGGGCTTGGGCTGCCCACCTGATCCTCGCTGCCCATGTTCCATCGGCACACCATGTTGCGCTCCTGGCGCGTGAAGCTAAAGCTACTGCTCGCCACAGTGACCCTGGCCATCCTCCTCTCCTGGCTCTACCTCTTCATGGGCAGCCTTGAATGTGAGTGGGTCCTTCTCTTGCTCCTCAGGTCAAGGTGGGCAGGGGAGACCGAGGCCTTGGCGTGCTCACTCCGTGGCCATGCAGGTCACTGCAGGTGTATCTGAGCTCTGCATTTCCAGGAGCATCCCTGGGGACCAGGGAAGCAGAGCTGTGATGTTGGTTGGGGTGTGCTGGAACCTCTTGGTTGGGACTCTGCCTCACCATCCACACTGGGTCCCTCCCAGCCGAGCTCTCCCTTTCTGTGCCCATCACATGCCCTGTGTCTTCTTCACAGATGGCCGCTTCCTTCTGCTGTCGCCCTGCCTGGGCGAGCAGCCGAGCCGGGATGTGGAGCAGGAGGCACTGGCCTCACGGGTGCGCAAGGTGGAGGAGGAGAACCAGCAGCTCCGCCAGCAGCTCAGCCAGGCAGAGGGCAGCGATGGCAGCCCACAGTGGGGGGCCTCGGCTGAGGATGGGAACCCCCCCAGGGGTGAGAGGAGCAACCGCACAGCTTGTCCCAAGCAGCAGACAGTTCACAAGTGTGAGGTGGGTGATGGCACTGATATGGTGGCATGGTGGGCAGGGGATGTCAGATGGGACCCTTGCTGAGCATGGATGTACGTGCAACCCGCCTGGCACCACTCACCTTGTGCTCTGGCCATGCTGGGGCTTTATCCTGGCTCTTCGTGGTGCTCAATGGGCCACTGCCAGTGGGCGAGGATGTCTTGCTCCTCCAGAAAGGGAGGCCTGACAGGAGTGGCAGCCAGATTCCTGGTCCCCACTTCTGAGGCAGGGGAAGGTCTGGGTTATGGAGTCTCTCACCCCAGCGGGGAGTTGGCAGCGCCCTGCAGCAGCGGGTGTCTGGTCTCAGAAAGGTGCTTTTTGTCTCTGGGCAGCTCCTGCACATTGCAATTGTGTGCGCCGGGCACAACGCGAGCCGGGATGTGGTCACTCTGGTGAAATCCGTCCTCTTCCACAGGTAATGAGGAGGTGCTGTGCAGGAAGCCTGCTGGTCTGGGGTTCCCAGATGATCTGCTGCAGGGGGTGCAGTGCTGTGAGGACTCTTTCTACCCCCTATTGCCACTGCTTAGAGGGACAGAGGGGCATTTGTTCCCCCCAGATATAGCTGATTATTGTCCATCTGCCCCCATGGCTGATGTCAGTCCTCTGGTAGGAGTGGGAGGGATGGGGACCATGTCCTCTTCCTCCCACTGTGGTGCTGAGTGCTGCTGTGCTTGCCCTTGGCAGGAAAAACCCGCTGCACTTTCACTTCATCACAGATTCGGTGGCCCACCAGATCCTCCAGACACTCTTCCAGTCCTGGATGGTACCTTCCGTCCACGTCAGCTTCTACAACGCCGATGACTTGAAGGCAGGCACTTGCTTCCCCTTTACCCTGTCCCAAGCCAGCGCTTGGAGGGCTGAGGAGAGCAGCAAAGGGGCAAGTGGGAGGGGGTTTAACTTTTTCTGCTGACTCCTCGCTCGCCTGCTGCTCTCTCTGGACTTGCTGGTCCAGCTGAGAAGGACTGGTGCTAGTGGGTGGGGGAGTCTCCTTGAGGTAGTGCTGCCTCAGCAGCAGAGCTACGTCCCCCACCGAGCACTGAAACGCTGGAGTTCAGGTGGGGGTTGTGGTGGCTGGAGGAAGAGCCAGACCATGATGAGAGCAAAGGAGAAGGAGCCAATAAGTGCCTGAAGGGCCTGGGGAGAGAGATGTGTGGCTGCTGGTGGTGCAGCTGGTGGAGATGGTCCAGGCTTGGCTGGCTCCACAGCTCTGTGGTGCCGCTCTGCTGGCCTCCTCTGCATGAGGTGCCAGGCACACACAGCTGTCCTGCCTGGGCTGGGGAAGGGCATGGCCATGCCCAGCCCTGAGGCCGTGTTGCCTTGCAGCCAGAGGTGTCATGGATCCCCAACAAGCACTACTCTGGCATCTACGGGCTGATGAAGCTGACGCTTACCAAGGCACTGCCCTCCAACCTCTCCAAGGTCATCGTCTTGGACACCGACATCACCTTCGCCACTGATATTGCTGAGCTCTGGGCTATCTTTGGGAAGTTTTCTGGTGAGGACAGGTTGCCCCTGGGACATGCTGGGGCCCTGGCAAGGCCCTGGGTGCTGGGCTCAGGGTGGCAGTCCCCATCTACCACAGCACCAGTGCAGTGGGTTTGTTTGGGCTCTCTGAACATACAGCAAGACAGGCTACATCCAAATCTGTTTCCTCAGACAAGCAGGTGATTGGGCTGGTGGAGAACCAAAGCGACTGGTATTTGGGCAACCTGTGGAAAAACCACAAACCATGGCCAGCTCTGGGACGTGGCTTCAACACAGGTGAGTGTGGGCTGCCAGGGTGGGGCCTGGAGCCTGATGGTACATCCAGTGGAGGTGGCACTTGGCAGGGGAAGGCTGAGGTAAGGCAGGAGAGTGTGGTAGGCACAAGGGAGCTGGTACAGCATCCCCGGGGTTGTGTGGGTGGGCACAGAGAAGTGGTGTGCCCCAGGAACCGAAGGCAGGCAGGCTGCTCTGCTTGAGCTCTGAGACAGTTGGGTGCTCTCTTGGTGACCCAGTGCCCTTCTCCCTGTCACCCAGGGGTGATCCTGCTCCTGCTTGATCGCCTGCGTCGCCTGGGCTGGGAGCAGATGTGGCGGCTAACAGCAGAGCGGGAGCTCATGAGCATGCTCTCCACCTCGCTGGCCGATCAGGTAGCGGGCCCTCTTCTGGGGTGGTCAGCCCTGCTGCATTCCCATAGCGCTGCTGGCACAGGGGTGGCCATGCTGTCTTCCTAATCCGCCTGTGCACTTGCCTTTCTCTCCCCTAGGACATCTTTAACGCAGTGATCAAGCAGGACCCAGCCCTGGTGTACCAGCTACCCTGCTTCTGGAATGTGCAGCTCTCTGATCACACCCGCTCAGAGCAGTGCTACACCGAGGTCTCGGATCTCAAGGTGGGCTTGTTGCCTTTGAGACTGGGTAGGGCCTGAAGGTTAGCACATGTGCTGAAGGTCCAGGGGAGTCAGCATGGAGTCGGGTGCTGCTGACTTTCCCTCCACAGGGTGACACACCACTGCCCTCAGGTGATCCACTGGAACTCGCCCAAGAAGCTGTGGGTGAAGAACAAGCACGTGGAGTTCTTCCGAAACCTCTACCTGACGTTCCTGGAGTATGACGGGAATCTGCTGCGTAGGGAGCTCTTCGGCTGTGCCAGTCTCCCCAGCCCACCCAGCAACCAGGTGACAGCAGTTGTGACACTGTGTCCAACACCAGAGTGTGGGGCGGGCAGAGATTCCATGTAGCTTGCCCATGGGGCTCCTGCTCTCCCTCACCTTCATGGCGTTGCAGCTGCAGCAGGCGTTGGAGGAGTTGGACGAGGACGATCCCTGCTACGATTTCCGCCGGCAGCATCTCACACAGCACCGCATCCACCTGTTCTTCCTGCAGTATGAGTTCCTGGCCCTTCCCAACCCCACTGATGTCACCCTTGTGGCCCAGCTCTCCATGGACAGGTACTTGCTGGTGGGAGGTTGGATCCCACTTGCCCTCCTCTGGGGAGGCTCCACAGCTTGGGAGCTACCAGGAATCTCGAAACACAGGTTCCTTGCTCTCACACCAGCGCTTTGCAATGAGGAGCAACATGCTGAGCAGGGAGCACCAGTTCCTCCCACTCCCCCCTGAACTGGGCTCAGCTCACTGGCAGGCACCTAGTGCTGGGTATGGCGAAGCTGCCACAAGGCAGGTCTCCTGCTTATGCAGTGCCCTCTGTTTCACAGGTTACAGATGTTGGAGGCCATCTGCAAACACTGGGCAGGCCCCATCAGCCTAGCACTGTACATGTCGGACGCGGAGGCTCAGCAGTTCCTGAGCTATGCCCAGGCCTCAGAGGTGCTGAGCGCCCGCCGCAACGTCGCCTACCACATCGTCTACAAGGAGGGGCAGTTCTACCCCATCAACCTCCTGCGCAACGTGGCCTTGGCCAACACGCAGACGCCGTATGTCTTTCTGACGGACATTGACTTCCTGCCGATGTATGGCCTCTACGATTACCTCAGGTAGGGCTTGCTCCTGCTCAGCCTGCCGGGCTCCCCAAGCACCAAGGTTTGCAGGAAATGCCCTGGGCAGCAGTTCTTAACACATAGAAATGGTTTCCTTTGTTTTCAACCTTGGGATCCTGCCCTTGTCTTTGTCAGACACCAGCAGAAGAAGAAGTAGCCATGGCTGTGAGGGGTGCACCGTTCCTCCTGCCCCTGCATGGCATCACTGCAAAGTGTCTAAAGCCATTAATACCCTTCTGGGCAGGCTGGAGGGGCCAAGGAAGGAGGCTGTGGCCATGGCTCACAGCCAGGGAGACCTCACGCCCTTCGTACCACCACAGGAACTCCATCCAGCAGCTGGAGCTGGCACAGAGGAAGGCAGCTCTCATCGTGCCGGCATTTGAGACCTTGCACTACCGCTTGACCTTCCCCAGATCCAAAGCAGAGGTGCTCTCCATGCTGGACATGGGCTCCCTCTACACCTTCAGGTAGTGACTGTAGCTGTCCTGCTGTCCAGTGGGGCTGCCGCACCCAGCAAAAGCCTGTTTTGTACACTTGTGCCTTGGGGTGGTGGGGCAGCCGGCTCGGTGGGTCCCCTGTGTTGTCTTGTCTGTCTCAGGGACCTGCCACCTTTCCCTGGTCTCACATTTCTCTCTCTCTCTGTAGGTACCATGTGTGGCCAAAAGGCCATGCCCCAACTGACTATGCCAAGTGGCGGACGGCCACTGTGCCGTACCGCGTGGCGTGGCAGCCAGACTTTGAGCCTTACGTTGTAGTGAGGCGAGACTGCCCCAAGTATGATCAGAGGTTTGTGGGCTTTGGCTGGAACAAGGTGTCCCACATCATGGAGCTGGATGCGCAGGTGGGTGAGGAGCTGCTCCTGGCTCCATGGAGGTGCTGGGTGTGGGGGTGTCTTGGCCCGGCAGTGACATGTTGGTATCACTAAGCCATTGCAGACAGTAAGGGCTGTTGCTCTGCCCCCAGGAGTATGAGCTGCTGGTCCTGCCCAATGCCTTCATGATCCACATGCCCCATGCCCCCAGCTTTGACATCTCCAAGTTTCGCCTGAGCGCAGGGTACCGAGGCTGCCTCCAGACGCTGCGGGAGGAATTCCACCAGGACCTGTCACGGCGGTATGGGGCCGCCGCGCTCAAATACCTCACTGCTGAGAGGAGCCTGTGATGCCCGGGGACAGTGGGTGTGGGGTGCCAGCAGCACACTGGAGAAGGGAGGGCGCAGGACCTCCCTCCTGCCCCGGCCCACTGCCGCAGCCTGGCCCGAGGGAGCCGAGCTGGCAGCACAGCCTCTCCAGCCCAGCAAAGGGATGCCTGTAGATAAGATGGAAGATGCCAGCTGTGGGAATGGGCAGTGCCTGAAGGTCAGGCTGCTGTGGCATGGCCAAGGGTTTTTTTTAGAGCAGCATCATTCTTGTGTTAGAGGAGAACATCCCCATGCCAGGGGCCAGGGGGATGGGTCTCCTCCCTCCCCTCTTTTAGCAGATGTGGATTCTCAGCCTTCCTTAGCTCACCTCACCTAGAGGCCTGGCTCCTCTTGAGGCCTGGGAGCTGTACCTTAACCCGCTCTGCCTCTGCTCTGTGGACCCAGGTCCCAGGCCTCTGCACACACTCTGCACTCTGGGGCTTTGTTGAGTGGAGATCAGGGTGCAGAGCATCCTTTTGCATCCTTGGTGGAGCAGGCTCGGAAAAAGCCTTCCAGCAGCATGGGTGGTGGGGCCAGGGAGTCCTAGAGACCTGGTTCAAGCCCAGCTCAAGACTGGCTGGTTAACAAGGCAAGTTATTGTTACTCCCCATCCATAAAGGTGCAAAGTCTGCAACCAGTGCGGTTGGCTCAGTGCTGGTGTGGAAGGCGCACAGAGCAGGACGGGCTGCCTGCTGTCCCCAGCAGTGGGCTCCCACAACAGGCTTGTACCTCTCAGCTGAAGCAGCCGTGCCGGTGACAGGCTACAGCCTCGGGCTGGCAGTGCCCCACAGGGCAGGGCTGCAAACCGTCATGGTGACACTGGAGCATACCATAGCTGAGCACTGTGGTAGGATCCCCGTGCCAAGAGCAGCTTGGCTGGGTGCTGTCCCACTGCTGTCACACACTGGAGCACAGAGGATGTATGGCTTTCCTCACGCTATTTAAATTATTTAATACTTTTCTCTTAAGAATTAAATGATTAGGGTGTCTGGGGTTTGGTGGGGTTTTTTTTAATCCTTTCTTTCTCTGGGATGATTTTGCTGGTGGCCCTGGAGGCTCTCCAGGCCAGTTGCTGCTGCAGTCTCCGCTCTTCTCGCCTTAGCGATACTCTGGGCTGCAAGAGCCAGCTCTCTGCAGGTGTGAGGATTTCTGTCCATGGTGGGAGTGGCTGGGAGGAGCCATCCAGAGCGTGGGGTATGGAAAGGGCACAAGCACCTCTTGCTTATTCTCTCTCTTTTTAATTTAATTTTGAAATTAAAGCTTTTTTATTCTTTTTCACATCCTTGTTAGAACTGCCTGATTATTTATGTCTTCTGCTGTGAGCCTGCATGTGTCTCCTGGAGGCAAGGCACCAGGAGAAGAACAACACAGGAGTAGGCTGAGCCTCAGCTGGGTGGGAAGCATCCCTGGGCTTGCTCTGCCCGGCACATTTGAAGCCTTTTCCCTTTCTGGCTGGCACCGTGGGAGGCTTAGGGGGCAGGGAGCAACATCAGGCAAGAGAAATGACCATGTCAGCATGGCAGGCGTGCTGGTCCCCTGCCAGCTGTTTCACAGCTGGCAGTCACTGGCTGTGGTGGGATTGAGTCTGTTGGTTTCCGGTGCTGGCAGCCTGGCTAGCACCCTTTCAACGGAGTCTGGGGCTTCATGACCTAGGCATATAGTCAGTTTAATCACGCCCAAGTAGAAGACGTGGTTTCTACTGGCGGTGCTGCAGCTCGTCCCAAAGATCAACCGTGCTGACCTGGCAGCTGTGCTGTGCCTCCGAGACCTTCTCCTTGCCCACCAAGGAGGACAGGCACCCAGCTCAGGCCACCACACAGGCAGTGAGACTGACTGGGGCTCCCCTGCTGAACAGCCTTGGCCTTTCAACACTTAAAAATAAAAACTGGCTGTTGGGCACAGGAGCTGCCAGCCTCATATTTGCAGGGAAGCAGGGGGGGTGGGGGAAGGAGGGAGTGGTACACTAGGAGCAAGTTGTTCAGGCTTTATTTGGGAAAGAGCTGGGAAGACCTCAGTAAGCCCTGTGGAGCCAAGCTGCAGCTCCACCTGACCAGTTCCTAGCAGCCAGCCTTTGTTTAGTACAGCCAAAGCTTGCCAGTATTGCTCTGATGCTGCACTAAGGCAGGAGACAGGTCTAGATCAGAGCTAGACAGTAGTTGAGCCTACTCTTTGCTAGACACATGGTGGTGGAGCAGTGCTGGGATGGGCAGGCTTCTGCTGTGTGTTTCTCTAATGGCTAGGTGGCTACAGAAATGCTGGCTCTGCAGTTTTGGGGGAGGTGTGCTGCTGTGCCTACAGCAGGAGGACTGTGTGCCATCATTTTGAGCCAGTCCTCCCAGCCTAGACCGTCCTTAGCCCAAAAGGCACCTACAAGCTGTAGGTACCTGGAGTAAACCCAGCTGAGTTACGGGCTCCATGTGCCCTCTGCCGGGCAGCACCAGCTGGAGGCACCCACTAAGCCAGAGCCTGTGAAGGTTTTTCTTAACTGAGCACATCCCTTTTTATAGCTAAAATTCATTTCTGCGAAGGCAGCACCCTTCTCCCTGCCAAGAGTGCAAGTGTGGAGCCAGAGCATGCCGCAGCCATCGCGCAGACTCACGCTCCAGCCCGCTCCATCTGGGGACTTTACACCACCATGTGACCTGCTGGCCCCACCTGGTACATGCAGCTAAGAAGACAAGCTATTTCATTGTGTTTTATTTAGTAAAATGTTAAAATAAATAAATACAAAGTGATCAGATGCTCTGTACCCCCTCCCTCCCCCAACTTGAATGTGCTAAAATCTAAACACATTTGTACCAAAACTGAAACCACAAGGGACCTTGAAGGCAGCAAAGAGACTGCAGATCACTATGAACATCCGGCTAAAAAACCCAGAGGTATTTCAAAAACCCAAACCAGCGTTCTCATTACGTGATTCTGTGACAACAGAGCAGTACCAGTCAGAAAGGGTCTTTTCAGGGCCTGCAAGGGCTGGATGTTGGTGGGGAGAAGGGCGGCACAGGCTCACAGCGGCTTTGCTGTGTGGAACCCTGGCCAGGAGAGAAGCTGCCACTGTCCCCCGGCAGCACCAGGCCCACAGCTTCTGAAGGCTGCACTGGCAGAACCAAGGGCTGTTCACCAGAAGCACCTGGAGACGTTGGATGGGCTGGGAGGGTCCAGGGCACAGTGTCAGCTCCTGGTTCAACCGCAAGCCAGGACTGCCGCTTTACGGCTTGGTTTTGGGTGAAGGGCTGGGGTGTGGCGCCAGGGCACATAGGCAGGGTGGTGGTATCAACAACTCTAGTGAGATGGTGCTGCCATGACTGCAGAAATGTGAGGCCCGAAGTATTTTCTCTCTACAAGCAGAGCTGCCTTCACAACCTGCCTGCCCTCAGCCGCAGGCAACACCCTGCCTGTTTGCAGATTAGAGCCGGTCAGCCCCCACAAGAAAAAACGCTGCACGAGAAGGCACTCCAGTGCTGCACCACACCTCGCAGGCAAGCAGCAGCTCACTACCACCTTTCTGCACCGGGCTCCACTGCTGGAGACAGAAAAGTTGTTTCCTTTCTCCACAGGAGCATGAACAGGTTGGCACTAGCAGTGTCCCCCACCTTGCTTCATCTTTGCTAAATAGACTTTGCAACCTGTGCTTTGCTTCTGCCGGTGTAGGAGAGGTGGCCAAGACGCCTCTCCCAGTGTACGAAGGTGCTTGTGGGGGGCCCTGCAGCTGTAACTGGAGTGAAGCAGCTGGTGGGACATAGCTCTAGTTGCGTGAGGCTGCCCCAGCCTATGTAGTAGCAAAACCCCTCCTTAAGGAGGGTCCTGGCTGCCCATCACACATGGCATCAGGAATGACTCAGTGTACCTTCTGGAAGGGAGAGCTGATGGGTAACACACTGCTCCTGGCTCTAGAGTCAATCACTGCTTTGATGCCAGTGGTAATTAAAGAACCGTCTGAGGCTATGATTAGAAATTACACATTATCCCAGAACAAGCTGAAACACGCAGCCTCCTGCCTCACCCCAGATGGAGCACGACTGCACCTCCTCTTCCAGCAGTGCTGGCTCCTAGCGCCTGTGGCCCATTAAAGGCAGCTCTTGAAGCACCAGACCTGCCAGGACCGGCTTTACAGAGGGGAATGCGAGGCACGGAGGGATTTCTTTCTTTTTGAAATTAGTGCCCTCCCTGCTGCCCCAGTTTTGGCATGCCCCACCTGAGATGCCAAGAGCTGGATAATGAGCAAGGGGAGGCTGAGCCGCTGCTTGCACACGCACAGCGTCTTCCCGGTGCTGCTGCGGTATCAACCCTCAGTACTGGGGATCCAAAAATCAAGGGTGGCCACCGACCACAGCCCCAGGCAGTGCTGGACCTGCATAAGCCTCTGCCTCCCTTCCCTGCCTGAGCTACGCCCCCAAGGCCATCCTGGTTGCTCATTAAGGAAAGGGCTTTCTTGAAGCTCAGAGGACACGATAGGTCTTTTCCAGCAACACAGATAAAAGGTGGCAGGCGACAAAGCGGCAGGAATTGGTTGAAGTCTACATTTGCCAGTGTAAACTGAAGAAAAAGATGCATATTCCCCAGGTGGTGAAAACTCTGTTGAGCACCAGCAGACTGATACTGCTGCTGCCTTTCAGTGCCACCTCTCCACCGGGGACAGACAGAGCCAAGCTTACAAGGCTTTTGAGTTCCCCAGGCATTCCTGATAGTAAACATGCCCTTAAATGCTTCCTTCCCAGATGGGGACTGGCTTGAGTTTGTCTGAAGCATTTGACATCTGCTTGGATACTACAGTGAAGAACAGCAGATACAGAGCTTACTCTCTGCTAACACACGAGAGCTGGGACAGTCCTTGCAGGAGGGTGCCTCATGGGCTTCTGCTTAATGTAGCCTTGAGGCAGGCCCCCAGGTCCTGAGGATCACGCTAAACTTACCACATGCCCCTGTCTAGCTGCACTGGTGAAGTGTCCCTTGTACGGATCTCTTGTACATGTCCCTAAAAAAAAACCCCAGTTCCTAAGCAAACAGGAAGGCATTGCTGCACACAGGGGGTTTGGCACAGAACTGCCAGACGTGGCAGCCCAGAGAACAGAAATCTCGCACAGATGCTCCAAGAGACGGTCAAGAAGCACCTGAATCACAGGTCCTGCCCGGCATCACCTCTGCCACTCACTCAGGACCCTGGACCTCGGGAAACAGACACTAGTTTCAGCTAGGCTGATGGTGACACTTGAACTAGGAAGGTGCAACCACAACCAGAAGGGCTGAATCTTTAGCTAGTTTGGGGAATATTTCTAGCCAAGAAAACTTTAAATGCAGTCCAGATTAGAGCAGGCTTCGGGTGCCCCAAGGTCTGCTTGATCTGCCTTATCCCACGTAGCATAGAAGGCACATAAAGCTCTTGTCAGAATGGGATCACTCAGCAGAAGTAGAGCCGGGATGACTTAGTGCCCGCTTCCTCCCCCATCTGCAGCTAAGAAGCTCTTTTCTCCCACCACACTTGGTCCTTTTGGAAGACAGACCAACCAAAGTCAGAAATGGAGGTAGTATAAAGAGCCTCTTTGTAACAGTCTCTCCACTGAACTTTCAAGCCCTAGAACTGCAGGAATACTTGTCTCCTCCCAGCAGAGGCCTATTTCACTCCTGGATTTTTCCTACCCCCACTTTCCCTCCTTCTTATCTCTTTCCGTTCTTTTCTCTCTGCTCTGCTTTACCCCACATCATCTTAGTTTCCTTTGCTCCTCCTGCTTCATCTCTTCCTTTCCCTCTTCTGCAGCCCTGGCCCCTTCTCCCTGCTTTTGCTTTTCAAAAGAGGTGTCTGTCCTTTCGACGGTCCCTACCACACCCACCGCTGTCCCAGGGAGCCTGGCTGCTCTCCCGCGACACCCACAGGGATTTGCACACCGATGTTCTTGGCAAGCCTGTTTTCCGTTCACTACTCGGGTCGTTGGGTAATGCTGACAAGGGATACGGGCAGACCCTCACACAGGTAAGGTCTTGGTTTTTCTGAAACAAGCCCACATCTTCAATTAACCTCTAGGAGAGGTGTTGGTCTTTTCATGGGTCTGTAATTACCAAGCTTACCAGTGCATGGTATAAATAATTGTCTTTATTGGCAAGTTTCAACTATGTGCTCAGCCTATACAAGACACAATGATGCAGAAAGTTCTTGTCCCAGATAAAAGATAAACATGGGGGAAATGAGAGCTAAAGGTAAAGGATAACGAGAGTCATATTTTTCAAGTATTACATTCCATTCTGCAGGTGTTACAAACAGGACTGAGGCTTAAAGAAGGATCTGAGTAAGACAGCAATAACCTGGAGACAAGATGTCTGCAGCTCTTGTATTTTCCTGATCCCACCTGATTTTTAGGGCATTCCCTGGTCCAGGTCTGACCACTGAAAACAAGGAGCCAACAGTGTCTCACTGCGAGGCTCGCTCGCATGCCCGCAGAGACCAGTACCTAGCTGGCTGTTGGAAGGGTTCTTCAGAGAGCTTTTGCCTTCTGAATGCCAGAAACTACAGAATCCACATAGTGCTTGGGAATGGCCTTTGCTGAGGTAGTTTGTTGGCCAGGCAAGCCTAAGCGCCAAACGAGTTAGCTGCATGACAAAACATCTTCCTCTTTCTCCAGGTTCCTGACTCTTCTTCTACATACTTGTCAGAAAACTCTCTGCAGTAACCCAGCAAGGTTGAACTTGCCCTGGATCTTCAGAATCCCAAGGGAGGACAAATGGAGGTGAAGAAGGGTCAAAACAGTTCTGAAAAGACACAACAAATTCTGCCCAAAGGGGCATGGTCCACAAGGAAGTGTAATAATATCGGTATTTCAGTGGTTATCTGAGCAGCTCACTAAGAGAGGCCTTCCGTGAAAGAGTGAATTTTGGCTTGACATCTGAATATCGTATTTTAAAAAGATGTTTCATTAAAAAACATGTATTCATCATTAGTGCTTTCAAAGCAAAGAGGGCAGGGTGCAACCCAGCTGGGGAAAAAAAATGAAGGAGAAACATGTGCACTGCAAATTCACAAATATTTCCCATTATATCCACATGGGAAGGAAATTTCAGTTTACTCCCTGCATTGTGGTCTGCCCCAGCTTGGTGGGGCTACAAGGGAGATTTCACACTGGGTCATCCTGAGCGCTGATCATGCTGCTTTCCAGGGCTGTCTCTGCAACAGTTCAGGGAAGATGATGTGAAGCCACGAAGGTCAGAATTAGGGCTCACACTTCTAGACAGCCGGAATATAGATTTGCTTTCTTAAGCCTGGCCAGCTAGGCTAAAATACAAGATTGTTTTTCCTACCAACAACAAAAACAACAAATCTGCCCATAAAATTGTAACTTCTTTAATTTCTAGGTTAGTGGCTTTTAACGCAGATCCCCACTAACTTGCTTGCAACAAAGAACTTGCAACTTGTGTTGCTCATGCAAACCATTAGTTCGTCCTACCAAGGGGGTAACTCCTGACTAATGATGTCCTTGAAGAACCATCCACGGTCTCTCCCTGCCTGCCAATCATCCCTAGGAGTATTGCCTTTAGTGGGCCTTGTACAGCACTAAAAACACTGCTGGCTCTAAACAAAGACTATGAGAATACTAATGATAACACAAATTCTTCTCGCCAGGTCACACGCTCACTGGCCACAAGCAGCCTTTCCAGCTGTTTAAAGACCAAATTGCAAGGAAAAGGGAAAAAAAACCCTACTACTTCTGCAAAGCTTACTCTATTTCTGAGCAAAGCAGCAGGGTGACTTCTTAAAGCCCTTAGCACTGGGCTGAGAGCCAGGATTGTCTCTGATATGAGCTTCCTCTGTGGTCTCATCTCCTCCTTTGTAACAGAGATTTTAAAGCCACTTATTTCCCACCAATGACAAGCAATGACATAAGAATTAGTTAATATCTTGCAGAACTTTTTGTACAAACTCACTGTATCTCAAACACTACATGGGAAAAAACCCAAACTAATCCAAACCCAGAAGACAAGCTTCAGCTTTAAGCTGTCAAAAAGTTTAAGTTTCTCCCTTGACTGGAACCACTTAAAGCAGCTAGAAAAAAAAAGACCCAAAACACCTTCCTCTGTATTTAGCAAACACCAATTCCCCTTCCACCCTATTGTTGCTAATTGGGCAGAGAGAATCCCAATTTACCTGTGTCTATGTAACAACACCATTGCCAGTGTAAGTGAAGCTCCGGGAATGCTCCTCACCTACTGACTGATACCGCTGCAGAGCCAGGAGGGACAGCACCCAAACAGGATCAGCCAGAGAGAGAGAAAACTACCTACCAGCATAAAAAAGTCCAAGTTAAGATCATTTCTCTGCCAGGTAACGATTAACTAAAGGCATCCTTTTACATTCTGGAACACAAATGCGATAACAAAAGGGGCATAAAAGGCTACAGTTATCTACTTGGATTCTGGAGACAAGCAGGTGCCTCGGAAAAGCAGTTATAGCTGTTTTAACATCTCCTGGCTGGTTAACTGTGCTCAAATTTAAATATGGCTACCAGTGGATTTCACTTCCATCCCTTCCTGAACTGGCAAAGAAAACAGAAGGATTATCAAATCCTCAGGCGTAGCTACCCCACAATAGTGCAGTGCTCAGAAGGTAACACCAGAAACAAGAACATGAGAACCATGAATACTCAGCACACCTACCCCTAGAAACTGCCTCTTAACCAGGAACATACTCAATGCTTCAGAAGATGATGTTAAGAATTACTGAAGTGGCCAACTAGAGAACAACCTGCCAAAAAGGCAGTTTCTTCTGAGTATCACGCCATCGGCTGCTGGCTGGTATTCTAAAGTCTAAAGAACAAAGGCTCATGTTTGGTTTGGTTCTTCTATTAATCCCTTGAAATCCACACAGTCCTTCGTTGAAATGTTTGGGGTTGCTGGCTCAGTGCTGCCCTATGGTAACGACCCTCACTGGTAACTGGGCTGACACAAGGCTGTTTTTAGGTTGATCAGTTCTGACATCATCTGCTCAGCTGTCTCCCTGCCACTTGTGCTAACTTCCAGCTCCGCTAGTTCCAGAACAGAACTCCAACATCAAAAGACAGACTTGAGGTTATCACAGGTTCAGCTGAGAAATGTGTGTAAGAGTCACTTTCCCAACTACAGACCGATGTGAGAACTCAGGATATCAGTTCTGAGCTCAGAGCTGAAAATAGCGCACACTCCTACAGCAGGAATAAAAGCCCTTAAAGGGTAGAAGGGCAACGTAAAGGACAGGGAAGAAAACAGCTCCAAGAATCCCATAGAAGCATACTTGGCTGTGGCAGCAAAGAGACTCTTGGGCTGTGTAGTGTCTGGAGTATTCACCACTTCTTGCTCAGAAACACATCCTTGAAACCCAAAGCTTTTCTATCTTCCACTAGAAAGAGCTGAGCAGGTCTGCCTCACCACCCAACGCATGCTCTCAAGGGCACCACACCAGGGACTCGGCCTCACTTTCTGTGTGTAGTGGCTCAGCTCTGCTCCCACTGGAAGTCCAGGGAGGCTTCCCAGTACTTGCAGTGGAAACAGGGTTCGCCCAGATGTTTACATGCAGTAGTGAAATCAGGCAGCTCTGGGACACAACCCTACGCGACCAGAACCGGCACTCTAGACTCTACAATAGTAGGAAGCACAAGGCAAGCTTTGCTATCTAGAGTGAAAAGATTATATGTAAGAGATGAAGTTCTTAAACAAGAGGATACAACAGCAGGTGATTTCAGTCCAACCAACTCACTGCCTTCCATTTTCAAGCTCTAATTGGTCCGTATCACAAAAGCTTTAAGCAACCGCGCTGCCAATTGCTTTTCTCTGGGTTACAAACACAGGAAAGAATGGGCGAGACAGGGTAACAGCAGAGACAAGCCTGGCAGATCCTTCAGGTGGAGCGAGGTCCGGCACCGTAGGATTTGATTCTCTTTAGAGTTTAGCCAGTAGCATGTATGGTAAAGCTATGGAAACTGTCCCACTGGATTTTAAAACACAAACACAGCAGAATGTCATCATAAATAAGCAAAGTCTGTGTTAAAAAATTCTAAGTACACAGCATTTTCTCCAGTTCTGACACCTTTTTAATAGAAATCACTTGTTTAGGAAACAAATAGCACTTTTGTAGTTTTTTTTTTTTTACAATGTTTCTTACCTTGATCTTATTTTAAGTAACACTAGGAAGACCTCAATATCTTTTATTTTCCTTTTTAATTTAAAAAAGTTGTTTTTTTTTTTCCCCCAGATACAAAGATTTCGCCCTTGCATAAAAAAACAGTGCCCAAAACGATGACACAAGGACTCACAAAGACTCACTGTATCTCACTGACACTATTACTTCTAATCTATACCATGCAAGGTCCCATCTACCTCTTTAATTAGACTGTCAGCCTGAAAAACAGCTTTTCTATTCCTTATTTAGTTCTTGTTACCAAAAGAAGAGAAAGGAAGTGAAAGAAAAGGACATTTCTCTGTTCAGTTCACACATCTGGGTCATGTGCTACTTTGTTCAGGATACCTTTGTTGCTTATAAATATAGAAAAGGGTTGGAATCTCATTTTCAAGTAATCGATGCACATTTTCTCTTGGGATACCTCCGTCCAATGCTCCAAGCTGACCCTGGATTCTGGCCCTCTACTTTCCCATTCCCAACATAGGCTTTCGAGATGAGTGTGAGGACCCAAACCAATTCTGCAAAGCATGTTTGTTGTTTAATGTGAAGAAACAGGATTAACCCAAAGAAATGTCGGTTGGGACAGTAGATCCTCAGCCTGTACATGTGCTGGTTACTCAGTGAAAAGTCCACGTCCTTTCCTTTTGTACATCTCCTGTCTAAACAATAGTAAATACTGCTTATTTGATAGACTTGTCCCTTCTGGGCACTGGGATTTGATAATTTATATTTCTGGTTTTTTGGTTTAATAGTACTGAGAGTTTAGAAACAGGAAAAGCCCACAGGCTCTTTGGACTTGTTTTTTTGTTTTCCCCTAGCTAAACAAACTGTTCTGCAAATAAGGATTTGAAACCTGCTCTCCTCCCTCATCCCTGCTCCTCACCCCAAACAAAAATAAAACAAACCTATAGTGGCTGTGGAGGCTGCTGCAGGCACACACTGGTGTAAAATATAGAGAGAGTAAATATATTATTTCACTTGGCATGGTGCTGGCAAAGAACCCCCAGCTGGCACTATTCATGTAACATGATCCAAACTTCGCATGTACACACAGAATAAGAAGGATCAATTGGCAAACTCCGGTGCCGCCCGGCACAAGCATCTTCACGCTCTCTCTGGAACCAAAGAACTAAAGAATTCTGCACTTTCCAGAAGAAATCCGGTTTTGCTTTTCTAGAGTTTCATTATTTTGCTCTTCCTCCTCGTCGTCACCTCCCTTGGCTCCTTTTGAACTTCGCTGTGTTATTTAGTCTCATCGCCCTTGTTACAGTTCACCATGCAGCTCTGGGAAGGGGAGGGGGCTAAGGTGGAGGTGGCAGCATTAGTATTGTTAGTGGAGTCCATGCCGTTGGAGATGGCTACTGAATTGACCTCAGAGTTTATGGGTTTTGAAAGGTCGATGCCTTGGATGAGGCGGATCAGCTGTTTTACCTTCTCCAAGGAGCTGTGCATCTCCTTCTGTTTTGCAAGGATGGTATTCTTCATTTCCATGCATTTCTGCAGCAAAACAGAAAAGCAGTAATAAGTTCAAGCTTATGAATTAAAGAAGGTAAGAGAAGAAACATGATGTTCACAGATCCAAATGTAAGACACAGAAAAGACTGCAGCTACGCTTTCACTTTCTCAGCCAAGAAGAAAAACAGTTTCAGGGCTTTGTTCACAGGAGAATTCCTATTTTCAGGCTGAGGAATTAAATTGCCAGTCTGTAGCTGTCACCTGGTACGGCCCCCTTTCATTCCAAGGTGTTTTGCAAATGAACACAGACAGCTCCATCCTTTGGTGTTCTTTTTGAAGGGAAACTTCCAAGTAGATGTTCTTACTATTTTTTCTGTTACTATTGCATTGCTGAAATTTCTTTAGCTCAGATCTGCAAACTCAGGCATCCTACTGCAGCTGACTGCTGACTGTGTGAGTGCTGCTAATGGGATACAGCCTTTGCTTCCACATACATTTTAGCAGGAACATCACTTCCTCCTCTAAATAAATGGAGAGGCACTTGAAAAGAAAAACAACCCCTTCCTTCTTCACTTGAAAAATCTTATTTTGTGGCCACTCCTTTCTTTTAGAAGCAGTAGTAACCTAGCTAGCTCATCATCTGAGAGTCAGGGTAAGGTAACTTGAAAAAAAATACCCACAAACGATGTTTCAAGGATGAAGAGCAGCTATATCTATACTTAAATGTCTCAAAAAGGAGGAGATGGTAGCTGTGTCTGTAACATTCAGGTTCTTACATGAAGATGACAACCTTCCTACATTTTTTAAAGCTTTTATCCACACTGATCTCCAGACGCCGCTGGTTTCAGCTTTACTGTTTTCACATGCAGCTCACAGCATCATAAAAACACCACAAAATGTAGATCTAATGAGTCTTTTTTGGACAGTTCCGATGAAACTTGGAACAATGACTTATTGTAGAAAATAAACCACTCTCCTAACCTACTGCCAATCCCTCATGTTAAGGGCTTGCATCTGCCTAGGTACACCACTGAGAAACAGCATTAGTGCTCTAGCACTATTCAGGTTCTGCCTCGCTGCTGCTAATGAGATGACGACTGCCTCCAGCACTGCTAACCAGCACCTCTCACCACTCGTTTGCTCACAGTCATTTTAGTTCTATCATCAGCTTTTAGGGGCCTATAAGCATGGGACACTTACTTTTGTTCTCATAGGTGAAGACAGGCAGAGCAGGAAGTGTGTGTTTTTAAAAAGAAAAGCCTGTACTTATGTATCCAGCCTTAAAGATGCTGCCACATAAGAGATTTTGGTATCTTTCATTCTGTGATTCTGACTAGAGCCACACTAAGTGAGAGGCTCAAACTTTACACTGGCAACTCAAGAGCCCAATTTGCATATTAAGGTGAGAAGAGAGAGGAAATTAATATGCACACTCCAATTACTGCAATAAACTAAGGTGGAAACTGCGGCTTCTGGTTCCAATTACGACATTGTCCAATTAATACTATGCAGAGGCACGCACAGTGTCCAGCTGCTGAAAGCCAAGGCAAGGTGTCAAGAGCCTGAGAGTCAGCCACGAGTAAACAGTCACTTTTGTATTAGGAAGGTCTGGAAAGCGCACCAAGACACAGAGGCCCAACCATCCTTGAGTGAGCTACTGGAGAACTGGACTTAACCTACTGCCCACAGACAATAATGCTCTGGGTCATGTTTGTCACTTTACATCTTCAATATACAGTCAGCATGGATCCTGTATGCCTGACTCAATGTTGTCTGTATTTCATTCCTGCTCCCCAAAATGCTAAAAAGCAAAGGAAAGCACTCACTCAATTCACAGTAAATCCAGTGCAAGACAGGTCTAGTACAAGGAGTCACTCTATAGTTCGCTCTCTGCATTTTGGCACCAGGATACAGATGCAGAGGTATTTGGGAGGGCAATACTAGTTCAACGAGGACAGGTGTAGGGTCCTGCACCTGGGGAGGAATAACCCCATGCACCGGTACAGGTGAGGGGTTGACCTGCTGGAAAGCAGGAGAAGGATGCACAGAGAAGGACCTGGGAGTCTTGGGGGACAACACATTAACCATAAGCCAGCAGTGTCCTCTTGTAGCCAAGGCCAACGCTGCATTAAGAGTGTGACCAGCAGCTAAAGGGAGGTTCTCCTCTCCCTTTACTCTGCCCTGGTGAGGCCACATCTGGAGTTCCTGTATCCAGTTCTGGGCTCGCCAATGCAAGAGACACAAGGAACTACTGAGGAGAGTTCAATGGAGGCTACGCGGCTAATTAAGGGACTGGAACATCTCTCTTATAAGGAAAGGCTGAGAGCCCTGGGGCTGTTCAGCCTGGAGAAGAGAAGGCTGAGAGGGGATCTGATCAATGTTTATCAATACCTGAAGCGTGGGTGTCAAGAGGATGGGGCCAGACTCTTTTCAGTGGTGCCCAGTGATAGGATGAGGGGTAATGGATGCAAACCAGACCACAGGAAATCCCAGTTAAACGTAAGGAGAAACTTCATTCCTGTGAGGGTGACAGAGCCCTGGAACTGGCTGCCCAGAGAGGCTGTGGAGGGTCATTCTCTGGAGACTTTCAAAACCCGCCTGGATGCCTTCCTGTGTAACCTGCTCTAGGTAAACCTGCTTTGGCAGAGGGGTTGGACTGGATGATCTCCAGAGATGCCTTCCAACCCCTTCCAGTCTGTGATTCTGTGAATACTCACCGTTATAGAATTGCTGAGCTGTTTGACCTTCTGCTCTAGTTGTTCTCTTTCCTGTTTTAAATCTGAACTCCATTTAAGTAGTTTCTGTTTTTCCTCTTCTTTTGCTGCAAAACAGAGTATTAATTAGAATATTTAAAATGTTCCTGTTACAACACTAGATAGAGGATCTGAACTGCTTCACAAAAGAGGGTAATTCTGTTTAAAGTCAATTCAACAAGTTGTGTGCTAAATTACCCCCAAAATTTCACCTACATACACAAGCATCACAGAAGGCTTAGCAAATATTTAGACTGCTATTTTCACTTTGCTAGTGATTAAGGTTCTTCCCCGTTAACCTCCTTTTGTAAAGGAAGTACCATTCTACCCCATTCCTGAAATAACATCTTCCATTATGAGAAGTGAAGCAGAAGTGTTGTTCCCCATTTTCCTACCTGCTTTATAGGCAATATATGAATGAACAATTGCTAAAGTTCCTGGCCATGGGATTGCTTCTTCCTTCTTTAGCATCTGAAAGAAAAGTGTTCAGAGATTTAGCTGGTACACAATTAACCTCTAAGCAAGCAAAAAGAAAGAGGGAAAGACTGAAGATTTTCTTTTATGACTATCATTAGCCTCAGCCCTGTTAACATGAAGCTTCACAGACCTGTTCTGAGTTTTAACAGAGGGAATTATTCACAAATGTATCGTGGCTCCCACAGAGCAGGCCTGTTTCTCACAAATGTCAGCATTTTCTCAAATTCCCTCCATAGCCACAAATAAAGTCTACTCATGAAACTGAACAACTTAAAAGAAGAATGAAAGGATAATATATCTGAACTCAAACTTGCCAGGAGACATAAACTTTATTTCATGGTTCCGACAAATTGCTGATCTTAGTTGTTCTGGGAGAAAAGTTTTCATGGCACAGAACCGTCTCCACTCATACATTCAAACATCACACTTCTTGTCTAGTAAAACATGAAACCCTCCTATCTCCTCTTCTCATCAGAATGATCTTAATAGAGTTGTCAATCCTTTCTATGAGGGTAAGCGCCATTTATGTCTTTTAGATCCTTCCCACATATTCCTTCCTAACAAACTTTGAGAGGAAAGGCATGTATTTTTAATAAGTGAATCAGAGAGGTGCCTCAGAAGATAACAGAACTCGGTCACTTTACAGTGAAATTACCCAGATTTCCCCCTCCTAATTTTGCGTGAACCTATCACAAAAATATGAGGAGGGGTAAGGTGAGGTGAGTCAACAGCAGGAACAGGGAAGCGGGAACACTCCCTCCTCTAACTACTGACCAAGTCGCTTGAGTTTTGTGTTGTCATTCTTCTGAACAGCGTATCATGGGTCAGGCTGTCTTCTTACATTACTATCTGGCTAACCAAAGGTCATGAGGGCGATCAAGCAATATGCTACATTACACAGAACGCTAACAGCTTCAGGCTGTTGATTATCAGCAATCCCTTGCAACTTCTGGAGTTCAATGGAATGGTTAGGAATACCTCTTGGTCTTGTAATCTCAATGCAATTATAAACAAAATATTAAAATATAATCTATTCACTGCAATTTTGTACTTTCAGAGAGGGATCTGGAAGAAAGAACCACCAAACTGTTTGCCTATCCTTATTATACTGATGCTGGATGCTATTATTAAAGAGATCACTGAACACAATCTCCCCGACATTTGATTTACATGAGCAAACAGGGGCTTGCTCTATCTGTTGAGGTAGGCTTGTGCAAATGTTTTATTTATTTGTTCAGAAGAATATACTAATAACTTTCAAAGAAACAAGGAGCTTAAGATGAACAGCAAAATTTCTACAGGTCACAGAGAACCTTTCCCAAAAGTTTGCATGCTTTGGCCCAGAAAAAGAGTAAAAACACACGAGTAACCAATGAAGACCCCAAATCTGGGAGCAAGACCTAACAGTTTTGTACTCACATACATTCCAACACAGGCAACTCAATCAAATTCCCACAAGCCTTATTACAGATCAAATATATCTATCTGTTCAGTGTCAGGCTGTCTTGATCTAAGTAAGCCAAGCGATGTAGTTATTTTCTTTCACACACAAAAAAATCTTTATAGTGCATTGTATAGAACTCTCCCTGTCTGTCAAACAATACCTGGTCTTGACATTTGGGACAGATCCACATGCCCTTGGGAATGGTTTTCAGAGGTGGGTCCAGACAGTCCAGGTGATAAACACGTGAACATGTGTCACACATCAGCAACTGCCCGCTTTTTCTGCAAACACTGCAAAAATCCTCATGGATATCACCCTATAAAATTGAGGGGAAGGGATGTGGGTGAGAGAAAGAGAGAGGGCAAAAAGTGAACTTTGACCTTTGACATCTACATCCTAGTTGAAAGCAAACTTTACAGCACAAACTATTTCTAAGGGATTTCAAATGGTCAAGCCCTTTTTAGACTGTGAAACAGGAAAATCAGGCAGGATGTCAGAACACCTGTCCTCTCAAACACTCCCTTTGTCCTCCCAGGGCAGAATGTTACAGCAAACACTTACAACCACAACTTCTCTTAACAACTGTTACAGCCATAGCCTTTCTTCTTTAAGATTCCCCCTTTACTCTCTTGTTTTTGTTGTTTTGTTTTTTTTTTCCCTAAAATGATGAGGTACCCACTTTCTTAACCCTTCTCATTTCTGGATGTTAGCACAACTCCACTTCAGGCTGATGAGGCTGTCTCTGGCCAGTAATAGTATTTACAAAACCCTAAGTGACTTAAATGAACATTGTCAAATATTTAGGTCACCTTTAAAAATGAAATTAGAAAGAAAAGGTGTTGTGCTTGTAAACAAAATATCAGAATGAATTATGTTCTGAGACAACTGTTTTACTTCACTTCGGTTACCTCAAGTTGCACCAAAAAAGCCCAAAACCTCAAAATTTTCTCATTCTCTATACGGAGTCGTTTGTCTCATCACTAACAGAAGCTGAGAGCCAGGATGAGGGAATAAGAAGATAGATTTTCCAACTAAAGGTTTTTTAAAAGAATTGAAAAAATGACCAGCAGCGTCTCTTAAAAACTCTAGGTGACGTTACTACTGCATCACCATCAGAGATTCTTTTTCTACAGCCATTAACTTCCCAGCAAGGTGGGTCTGATTTTTGTCACTTTTTCTTCTCTCTCTCACCTCCTGTTACTCCCATTTTATGCTTGGGACTTTTGTTTCTGTTTGTTTTTCTGTGTTTTTCAGGTATTTGAACAGAGAGGCATGAAGGAAAGAAGGCTTAGCACCCATAGAGGAGGGGAAGGGCATCCAGGCCCTCTCCTCTCATGCCTCTGAGCTGTGCTGGCACTCAACATACTCAAGGCCCCACCTGGAGTCTGACACACAAAGTTCTCACGGACTTCGGTCGAAATTTCACACACAACAGATCGCACTCTTAAGATACGTGTGTTCTGTCAAACTGCATGTATACATCTTCCTGCATGAAATATCCATGTGTGCAAGGTTTCATTTTGACCCCTACAGTCTTCTCACCTGCGTGACAAAGTTCTATCAATTTGGAGGGACAGCAGATTTGGCCATGCACTTACACATTAAGTTGCCAGACAAGAAAAATGACACTAATCTCTACTATGGATAAAATATTAAAGATATTAGAAGAATGACACACAAGCAATCTGCTCAGGTTTCTACTTCCCAGCTTTATCGCTGATGAGGCCTTTCTTCGAATGGAATGCTATTCTTCTTTTTATTCCCAAGGTTAGCACTGATGTCATGTTTGTAAAGGATCAATCCTTAGTCAATTTTTAGTGCCATGTTTTGGTTCTGTAACTGGTAGGGATCACTGAGAGCTGGGTTATGGCATTACTTTAATACCAAAGAGTTCCTCAGTGTTAAATGAAGAATTAAATGAACGACATTTCAGGCCTCTTGTGAAGTGATCTGCGTAACCAGGCTGGTAAGAACGTCTTTTCCTCTATCATGCGTTCTTTGACTACAAGGGAAAAAGAGTAGGCAGGAGATGTCATATGAGCTAAATGGAAATCCTCTACAACCTAAGGAAATATTTAAGAGGAAAATTCTCACATTTTAGAAGGAAATTCTCATTCTAGAGTATTACATGTGTTAAGATGCTTTGGTTGCCACAGACTACATGATGGCTCTTGGTAACTGGCTCAGGTGCAAAATTACTGGTGTGTTGAAAATCAAACCTGTTTTGTCTAATACCCTGCAGAAGGAGACCGACGCAAGACACACACAGTTGCTTCTTGAGGGGGAGACACTGAGAAATATCAACCTAGAACCTTCTAAATTAGCTGAATGCTGCAAAACCTGAAGTGACACATCTGGTCAGTGAGCAGTGCAGCTGAATGCGCTGAGATGACAACACACATGCACAAAATCTGCAGTGGTTCACAGCCAATGCCACATAGAGAAAAGAAAAAAAGAATGAGAAAAAAAAAAGAACAAGAAAAAAAAGAAAGAGAAAGAAGAGAGAAGCTTTGCTCCATCCTGCCTATTGCATTACTTCTTTGCTCTTCTCAGGTTCTATTCGTACTTTCTACCCCTCCATCGTTATCACCAATCCCATCTCAAGTTCCTGCTTCATCCTCCCTTCAAAATTTATCCCTGTCATTCAGGGAACAACAACTGAGGAGAAAGGCAAGAACCCGTTCTGGCCCACAGTGCCTGGTGCCAAGTGCTTGGCCTGATTTGTAATTTTCATAGGCTGACTAAAGACAAAGATAACTCGAGTATTAAATAGCAAATATCCATTCTAAAGCCTACAGGAATTAGACCTCAGCAAATTAACGCAAGCTTACCTTAAATATGGGCAAAATTGCAGTTCTTTGTCTATTTGAGGAACTGCTCTATTGTTTTGAGACTTCCAAAATAGCCCTTTACTTAGGCACGCACTTGTTGTGGTTTCAATTTGAAGTCCCCAAAAGCTGGAGGCTGAAACTACAGACATTTTCTGTCCTATCTAGAATAAAGAGACCTTTCTATATTCACATCATCTGCTAACAGCGTAGACTCTCTTCAACATGACATGGACTGGTCTCACTGCCAAAAAAGTGATCCTGCCTTTTCTATACACCCAGACACTCATTTCTGTGCCCAACATGAGGCTGGCACAAGAATGTGTGTCTATAAAATTAACTGGATTAGGGTGCCATCTTGGCCAAGGCCAACAATTTTTAGCTATGCCTGTTCCCTTACGCAGATCACAATGTGGTCTCGGCTATCTGTAGTGGAACAACATTTAAGGGGTCAGAGAAAACTGCTGATGACAGGCAGGACAGTTCTCAGTGGCAGCACTGGTCATAATTTGTGGCGTGAGCATTTCAGTGTATGCTGTTTTGTACGTCTAAGTTGCAAGCTCCTTTAATACCAAAAACCTAATTTTCCTCTTTGTCTTCATCTCCAGCACAACTCATACTGTTGGTGTTTAAATACACAGTACTTTTCCAGGATTATATAGCAGTTTTCCAGCCAAGGATGCTAAAGATTTTTAAATGTATTGCTAAGTCCTCAAAACTCATGGGAAAAGGAAGCATCATGCCAAATGGGGAAACCATATCACAAAAAGAGGATCTGACTGCACAAGCATATATAGCAATGTTAACAGAATTTGTTTGTGAGAACATATGAACCTGCCAGCTCATGATGGCAATGGCAAACCATTCCTCTCTTAAAAGTAGCAAATAAGAATTATAACATGTAGTTACAAAACAGACCTCATTTTTTCTTCCTTTGTAATACTTTGCTGTCTCTGAAGGTTGGTCTGTATTTAATTATTAAAAAATTATGAACACTTTGAAATATTTTCTGCTTTTACATGTATTTTATTTTAGATGGAATTCAATACCAAATATATTGGAAAAGTCTACCAAATTAGCCCAATTGATAGAAAATATGTGTTGAACGGGACTTTGGAATAAAAGTCTTTCAAAAAATTAAGCCCACAAAAATGTTAGTGCTGTGGCATGTCTATAAACTAAAAGACTTGTCTGGAAACACATTAAAAGATATTTATCTGTGATTCTAAAGGGAAAAGAGTGTTACTGTGCTACATATAATATGTTCAGGTAAGTGAGAATGTTAATTACTTGCTGTGTAATCTTCCATTTTCTCCTTTAAAATACTTCTATTTTCATTAATTAATATCAAAGCAATCCAGAACGTAGGCCTAAATACCATCCAAATTCCAAAATTTCAGGGCATTCAGAACTAGATTTGAATGTTACAGAAATTCACTATTCTTGTTTAGCTTGCTGCCACCAGGCCCTGCAGAGAACAGGGCAACAACTTACACAGTTTTGAGAGCTCTCGCACAACGGGAAAGGACTTGGCAGGATACACACACAAGTCAAGAGATGGTAAAGACCCCCCCCGCCATGATCCACTCCTTCTCTTGGAACCAATGTAAAAAAAAAATGCACTCTCCAGCGTGTCTGCTATTTTTTTGTACAGTTTCCTTTTAGTCCCCAGAGATGGAGCTGCCCCACCTTCTCCCTGAGGGGCTGTTCCACAGTCCCATTCATTTGACTGTCAGGAAATGGCTTTTACAGTCAAGTGCTATTCTGCTTTCAAAAATTACTATATAGAAGAGAACCTTTTAATTTCACATACATATTCCTTGGGTATCAGAACTGCATCTATTTATTTCAGTGACTCAGCCACACTTGTGCTATTTCTATTCATGTTACCTCTGCAGAACAAATACAGTTCAGAGGCAAGAAGCTGGCTTCTCTTCCCTATTGCATGTGGCCAGGAGAACAGGTTTCTCAGTCTATGTACTTACAGTGGTGTAACTGCACAGATGAAAATAAAGCAGCCCAGCTCTTCCTTAAAGCCTATTTCAAATGGCTGGATCTCAGTTATATATGACAATATGTTTTTAAAAAAACAAGGCGGAGGAAGAGACCACTCTGACTCAGATTGCGGGAGTCTGCAGCACTGATATGAAGCACCTTTTTATTTTTAAACTGTGCCTAGAAAGTACCAGTCATTAAACCGCAAGCATTTTACTGGAAGTACACTGCAACTCCTGAGAATTTTTATTTTTGTGCAATTGTTTCGCCCATACTGAACAATCCCAGTACACTTTCAGACAAACCATAGTGTACAGTCCCTTCATTATGTCATTTTGCACCTACACAGTACAATTCTTCCCACACTATTTACCTTCTAAAGTTTAGGTATGACTTTGAACTTTTTTCCGTTATGTTTTTGCAATAACTGGATAGTTCTCATCAATTTAAAAAAGGTTGTGCTTTGAGTAGCGAACCTTATATTTGAACTAATAGAATAAAGATGCTCGCCTCATTAGAAGTTATAATAATCTGACCAGATTTTGTGATCTGACCACAGGAGTGATGCGTTTAGCTACACCATTACACCAGAAGTGCTAAACCTGTGCTGCGCAGGCTGCTCATGGCTGTTCTGTCTGAGCCAAGTGGCTTCACCCCTTCTCTCATTACAAAAACACCACAACTTTTTGTTATTATGTTCTGTAAGTAATACTTTTCATGCTCCCTGTATTGGGTCTGGCCGAGCTGGTTTTCCCCATCGCAGCCCTCCTGGTGCAGGGTTTTGTGCTGGGAGCCAGAAGGGTGTTGGTAACACACCC
>JAVSBS010013140.1:21057-46249 GCA_033124195.1 Coracias cyanogaster | reverse complement strand
TGCGTTCCTGTGTAACCTGCCCTAGATTCTATGGTCCTGCTCTGGCAGGGGGGTTGGACTGGATGATCTCCAGAGGTCCCTTCCAACCCCTAACATTCTATGATTCTATGATTCTATGATCTTGACCTCTGGGAAATTACTGCTGTTTTAAAGAGGAGGTTTGCATTTGTTTTGGGGTTTTTTTTGAGATAGATGAGAAGCACTCAGTATCATCAGTAACATGACCCAAGATAAGGCTCCCTGTGTGTTGCTCTTACTTGCCCATCTACAGATGCCCACTTGTAAAAATGTCAGAAAAACAATTTATGTTATCACTTCTGGTTTTCTGAGAATGAGGAGTTGTTTACTGTCATCAGAGTAGCTGCCCAAAGGGGATACTTTTTTCCCTACTACCAAATCCCAGCAGGCATAAGTGAGAAATCCAGCCATGCCCTTGCAGGAACAGATTGCCGGTGGACTGCCTGTGCTAGCACCTCTCCAGCACAACAGGTTTCCCAGCTTCCAGGTGTATTTGGGCCAACCCAAGAGATTCTCTACCAGGAACCACATAATGCGATGGTGTGCCAGGTCAGACACTGTTAATAGGGTACAACAGGGGGTTACATAGGATCTTTCCAAATAAATACATGTGCCACAGTACATTACTTGTAGTCACCCAGGTGTCCAGTAGGTCCTCCTGCTCTCCTCTGCACTGTGGCAAGACTATTGGGTTAGCTGTCCTAGTCTGGGCTCCCTTCAATCCATCAACTTCCATTACATTGTCTGTGAGCTTCTTCCTTTGCTCCACCCACCCTTGGCAGTGCGGTGTTCCTCAGAGTCTTCCAGAAATGTATGTGGCAGAGTCAGAATAAACAACATTGCAGATTCAAGCACTAGCAAGATTAGTTCACATGGCCTCCTGATAGAGCCTGAATACTGTGCTATTGTAGTGGGTCTGGCTGAGCTGGTTTTCCCCATCGCAGCCCTCCTGGTGCAGGGTTTTGTGCTGGGAGCCAGAAGGGTGTTGGTAACACACCCGTGTTGTGACTGCTCCTGAGCAGGGCTTGCACAGCACCAAGGCTCTGCCCAACATTCCCCCACAGTGGGACGGGGTGGGCAAGATCTTGGGAGGGGACACAACCAGGACAGCTGACCTGAACTGACCAAAAGGATATTCCAGACCATATGATGTCAGTTCAACGATAAAGCTAGGGAAAAGGAGGAGGAGGAGGCCATTTCTTTGTCCTCTGGAGCAACGGCTACGCATTTTGGAGCCCTGCTTCCTGGAAAGGGGTCAGACACTGCCTGCTGATGGGAGGTGGAGAATAAACCTCTGTTTTCCTTTGCTTCTGCACGTGGATTTGCTTTGCTTGCTTGATTATCAGTAAACTGCTCTTGTTTTACCCACAAGGGTTTTGCTTTCATATCTTATTTTCCTTCCCCCTTTTGCTCTGCAGAGGAGGGAAAGGAAAGGGTGTGTGTGGAGGGTGGGGGGTGACAGAGCAGCTTGGTGGGCTCCTGGCGCTCAGCCGAGGTTAAGCCACCACACTCCCCTTCCCCCTTTTTCATGGATGACAGATTCAACTCAGACAAGATCTTAGACGCTGCACAAAGGAAATGAACTCATCTAGCATGCCTAGCACCTCCCAATGCTGCAACCCGTTGAAGGAGTTATAAATAACATCTCAGCAGGACAAGAACATAGGTGCAGGAGGAAAAAGCAAGGGCGGTAAAAGAATGCTGGACTGTTTCACTGCACTGAATCAGGACAAATGATGAGTGAGACTAAAGAAACAAAACCTGCAATTATTTTCTTGGTGGCTGTTTCTGCCACTTCTGTTACTTTCTAAAAGTAACCCCCTCCCCAAGAGTTACTTACGTCTGTGGAGCTGGGACTGGGCAGGGACACAGGCTGAACAGCTGCAGGGAAAGTAAATGTGGTCTCTGTCTTTTCATTTTCGGGGGAGTCAGGATAACTGGACATAGGGGACGTGGGAGTCAAAGCCCCAAACCCCAGCACCGTGTTGTATTTAGGTGGACGACCTACATATTAACAACAGGGAACACACACAAAAAAAAAAAAAAAAAAAGAAAAAAAAAAGGAAAAATGATCTTACATACCTTTGGCCAGTGGTCCTCATTCGCTAGCGTGAAAAAGGAAATGATGTAGCACAGAGAGGAAGTTAATATAAAAGTTACAAGTAGAAGGACAGAAGCAAAGATTTAAACATTTTTAAGAAATCTTTAAGTAGAATTTTGCAAGGAAAGAATATTTAAAAGATGTATTTCAGAAGAAAATAGAAATAAGCTCTGTAAGGGTCAAAGAATCACACCCACAAGAGCAGCATGGGAATACCTGCCACTCCTGGAAATGAGGCTGTTCAGTTTTTAGGGAAAACATGTTGGCATCAAAGCTAGACGGAAGCTACAATAACTACTATTAAATCCTTTCTGCTGTTATCCCACATCTCCCTATCTTTCTAGTGCCGGCATAAATCTACAGAAAGGTTAAGTCCTTTATCAGAGGCCAGCACTCACCAACCCATTCCTTTTCTTCCCCTTTTTTTAAGCCCACTCACCCACAGATCAGCACTTTCTACCCTACTGGTACATTTTCACATTAGGCTGCCTCAAGAACAGGTCCTGTTTTCTGACCCAGAACACCAGCACTATCAGTTGTAACCTACCGCTACTCTTCCACTGTAACCCTGCCACGTTCTATATTCTTCCTTAGACATTCTCAGTCAAATCTGTTTGATTAGGCACAACTCCTACTAGTCTAAAGGAGCATAAAGAAGTGCAAAACGTGTTTGTAACAATTTTAATTACATTACATATGCAAAGCAAGACAGCACAAAACCAGTATGTAACCATCATTTCTGCCTCCCTTCTCCAGGGTAATTTATGGGTATGTAATCATAAAGGAGTTAGGATCTAGTAATAATTCCCCAGATCTTAGGTTTACAGATTGTCAGTCTATACCTATTAACATGCTAAACCTTGCATTTAAGGTCTGGATACATTCCAGAACTAAGTATGTCCTTGGAAACAGATTTCTGATAATGTCCAATGGCTGAAATTTCTGACATGCTCAGCACCACCTAGAATTAAACTAAAGCTCTCAAGGGCACATGCTGGCATAAGCTTTTTACCTTATATATTGCTACACTAAATCACAAAACAAACGTATACATCCAAATCTTTTGTCAATTGAAAATGTGTGCTGCTGATTTGGTGCTGATGCAGGTAGAGGCTCACAACAGGGGCGTGAGATAAAAAAGTAAATAATAGCAGTCAGTGTGCAAAAACAGGCTAAGAGAGTACCAAGTACAAAAGCACACAATCATTTTCATTGATATAGTAATTGCTTACAATGAGTTATAAAATAGAATTAAGAAATCATTACTAGAAGAGGGAACGTTTACTCATCCACAGAGTAAACACAAAACTCTCGCTCTATAAAATCTACATCATATCATTTTTAAAAATACAGTTAACGTTATTAGAGGATGGCAATAGAGACTGATGGCTTTTATTTAGCAACAGCATAACTGCAGAAGTGTCAGCTTTGCCACACTGCCTGCTGGACTGAAGAGGTGTACAAAGGAGCGCACATGTCCAATGAATATTTGACCTTGCAGCCAAAAACCGAAGATAATGGAACTGGTGCATGCTATGTAGAATGGTGGGTTTTTTAATCTGATTTATTACTTTTTTTTTTTTTTTTCAGACAGCAAAATTAGGATAGAGGAGGTATTATGAGTCTTTAAGGACTGCAGAAAACAAAAAATCAGGGAAAGACTGTAATGTATGTGTGGTAGATGCACAAAAAATGGCATCATGTTCTGACTATGCTGTTCTGACTCGTCTGTTTCACCATAATCTAAGTCTTAAAATTTCACCTGTTCTGCAGAAGGATTTCTACTGAATAATACTGCACATCTCTATGAAAGATCATCTCTCATTTTAAGGTAAGTGGTAATCTGGTTGCAGAAAGTGCTCTGTATGAGCATGATAGCCTTTCTTGATCAAGATGAACTCTTCTGAAGGACTCATCTCTACTCCCAGTGGGGAACAAGGCTTTTGTTACACTAACTTTCCTCTCCTATTCAGGACACAGACACTTTTTCCATAACCACCTTCTTCTTTAAAGTGGCAACACAATTTAGTTATTAACAAGAGGATCTTGATGGCAGCTTTATACCACTAAATTATGTTCAAACGTCTCACCTTTCACTCTGCTCTACTGTTTTGGGTTTTGGGGGTTTTTTTGGGAGAGTGAAACTGAAATGAAACTTGGAGCTAGTCATGATCTTTGTCCACCAGGGAAATTCAGTGGACAAGTGAAGTACTGTAGAGCCCTCCTTTGTTTTGCTCTTCACATCAACAAGGGGAGTGCAAGTGCAAGATGGAGGAGGAAGCATACAGCAGGGAGCAGGTCTAAGTATACCTCACCTCTTTTACGTGTCCCGGGATGCATTGTGCTGTTCAGGTACGTGACTGTACTCTTCTTGCGCTGCAGGGAAGAACAGAACAGCTTTTGTTGGCTAACATTTTTGGCAACAACTATATGCAATAGCTGAGGAACAGCAAAGCAGTACTAAGTGAGATTACTGGCTGTTCTGTTTTCTGAAGCTGTGCTTCAGAAAGGTTCACTTTTTTACACTACTTCTGACATCTGCACGGCTTCTTACCTAATGGGAAGACTAACACACAGTGCCACTGAACATCAGCTTTACATAGAAGGCAGAAAAAGACTGTAAGTATTAGAAGCACATCCCAATGTATTTACTATTTTAAAAACTCAGAGGGTCATATCATTGCAATGACCTTTCAATTTATATGACAGCTCACCTGCCTAGATAAAACTGTGATAGCTTGTGAGGTAGTAACATGGCAGAAAGACACACAATCTCAGAAAGAAAATAACAGCTTCCCCCACCAAAAAATTAATACCTCAGGCTCAAAAACAGCTCCGCTGTACACTGGATTTGCTGTTGTTCTTCTTTTTCTCTCTTGTCGCTTACTTTGGATTTCTTGTAAAACAAAGCATCCAGGTTAGAAAACAAGGTGTCTCAGGAATTATATAAAGTCCTCAGAATTCAGTCTGCATGTGAGGACCTTGTGAAGATTTCTAAAGGACATCAATCATGCTGAATAAAGGCAAATTTGTTATACTTCTAATTTTTAGAAGCCTGAAAACTAAAAGCTGACAAGGAAAACAAATTAGCTAGCTCAACTAGCTAATTAAATGATTGCTATCTTCTCGCCAAGTACTCCACAACCAAGACATTTTAAACTCATGGTCAGTGTAATACAGGATCTAAAAGGAAAAGCCTCTGGTAAACTTGTTGATACTTACAAAATAAATACAGCACAGAAATATGCAAGCCTTTGAAATGTTAGGCTGTATTTCACTGTACAGGATTAAGGAGTTTGATTATAAAACCAATTATAATTTATTAACTCATTCACTACAGATTACAGTCCCATGAAATCACAAAATAAATTAAAAATCCACATGGGGGTTACAGTAAAATTAGCCATGGTGTAACTTTTCAGATAGAGAGGTTGTCCAGAAAGCAATGGGACTGTCACTAATTTCTTCCCTACCATCAAAGCATGCACTTTATTTCCAACCACTGATCTCCTCTGCATAAGCAACTGCTTTGTTTCAACGTAATAAAACAAATTTAAAAAGCATGCACAGCAAACCAAGTTAGATCAAGAGTACAGACATCCCCAATGTACTTTTGTGCAAGAAAATACTGCATTTAATATAGAAATATTTTGGAGCTGTACTTCCAATTCAGAACGGCCATGAGACTGGGAGCTCAAGAACCAGCTAAAGACATTCTTCCTACCTTCCAGATGGTCATGAGTAACTAGTCCCAGAGACACCATGAAGGCAAGTTTCTGTAAGGGGGGAGAAAAAAAGATGATGACAAGTCCAGCTGTTAGGATGAGCTATGTCACTTGGGCCCTTTCAAGTCAGTTGACAGGTAACTAAGCAACAAAAATGTTATTAGTAATACTTTGCTTCTATAAATCTCTTTTCATTCTTACATGCCAAAGGGCTTTACAGAGGAAAGACGATGGTCTCATTTTCTAGATGGGATCCTAGGCTGAGATACAGGGAAATGTCTGTTGCTTATGACCAGAGTTAGCAGACTTGGGAACAAGAAAGTGGTTTCTTTACTTCCAGTCCAGCACTGAACTGACTATGTGACTGGCTCCTAGTAAATACCAACACAGCTCAAATGCCAGCCAAATATTGCTAGCTAAGGATCATTCTCCATATATTGCAAACCACAAGGAGCAATTCTGGTTTACATTTGCTGTTCGATAAGTGCTATGGCTTTCTCAAAGGATTCTAATTTTAATGCAGGAAGTGCACAGACATGAAAAAAGAACCCAAAATTTGTACTGGCAACAGTTAACGCTCACAAAGTAGGCTGTTTGAATCCATATACAAAAACAAATGTAGGAGGGCATTTAGCTGTAATCAGTTCCAAAGCTCTGCATGGCAGAAAGGCTTTAAGAAATAGCCATTCTGGCTACTCTTTCCCTCACAAAACCAACTGAACCTAAACTGGAATAACACCTGGGCAGAACGTGAGCACACAGGAATCCTTCCATCCTGCTCACCAGAGCAGAAATATTTTCTAAAGCAAAATAAAGACATTTCTCCAGCATTAAATATAACTCATGAAATCTAAAACCTCAAAGGGATGGAAATCAACACTGTAATCTAAGCCTCCCGGTTGAAGGAAGTATCAGAAGGAAATTAAGATCTTCTAACTTACAAAAGACTCAGAAGTCAAGTGCATTCTAGAACTGTAAAATGCAATGTATTATAATTATATACATTTCTTATTCTGTAGCATTATCAACTACTGCTGTCCATCAGGAACATATGGAATGCTAAAGCTAAGGAGTGTTGAGGGAACAGAGAGGGGAAAAATGTTTTATGAAGGACAGAGTGTTTCCTTTTTTTCTTAAAAGAAAGCTCTGGGTGTATTCTAATACCTGTGGATTTTCTTCTCGTTTTGGCTTCGGTGCAGCGGGTGGAGTAACTGTACGACTTTCTGTTTGTTTCTCTTCTGCTTCCACATGTGGTTTAATAGTCTGAAAAGAAAGTGTTTCTCTCAGTGATTCAGTGATAAGAATGATGATTTTTTAATTTGACTAATAAAGTAAATGAAATACTTTTTCAGATACAGGACAAAAAATGTTTAAAGCTATCAGTGTACTAACAAGGACTTAATTGAGAAATCTGACATGAGAGGAATGTTGAAGTGTTTTCCTTTAACATAGGGTGAAAAACCCTTACCACCGTTCCATGAACCTGTGCAGCCCTGCAAGCAATAGAAGTCATCTTCAGGGTTAACTCCATTACAGAAATCACTACATGGTACAGGAAAACTACCACACTTTAAGAAAAAGCAACCCATGGAAGACTTCCAGGTAGAAACCATTCTGCATGGCACATGCATTTTGTACTTCTCACTCCTCAGGCTTCATAGTTCATAAAACTCTGAATGGCTCAAAAATTTTCTCTTTGACTCCTACAATCTCAGATTTTTCTAAGGCTTTTTTCTTTTCTGACGTCATAATCTTCTGCAGTGGCATCACAAACCCTGCATGACAACCCTCAGCTCATGGCATAGCTGTTGAAGCTACAAACTGACTGAGGTAAGCTACAGAGAGACAAACTTTTCCTCTTTATGATATGGAGCAAATATACAGAAAAATTCACGTATATTAAACCACCAGCATTATTCTGTGTTTTTCAGCAGTTAAACTGCCGGTAATTATTGAAAGAGCCAATGAATATTGCTGACAACAAAAGGAATATGCATCAAAAGTATAGTATTGTAAAAGCACAATTTTAAATTGCATGAAAAGGGCACACACTGTTGAATAACCTACTCGTGAGAATTCACAAGCAGAACTGAGTGTCAGCATGTCTTTCATGCACGTGATCTTCAGTCCCCACAGGTGACTTCAAAAGCAGAAGCTAACTTCAAGGCACAGTATTCTATGAAAGAGTTCTAAGTGAAATATATACTACTATTATTTATATAAGTTACATAAATAATATGTTATAGATAATGTATTATATAGTATATGATATTATACTACTACTATCATATACAGAAGAGTTAAAAATGAAACAGAATATTGCTCTCCTTGAACTGAAGGGCAAGGACTCTCATTTGCAATCCACAGGGACTAAAGTAATGCTTTATTTTACAGAAGTCTCTTTTAGAAAGAGACTTTAAACATCTAGAATTCTCTGTTTCTGAGGCTCTCCTTTCCATTGAATCAATCCAGTTTAGTTCCTGGGAACTATCAGTCTTCAGAAGCTGAATGAGACTATTTTGCCTCCAATCACAAGGCTGCAAGATCAAGGAAGAAATGGCTACATTTATTGTATTAAACATCCCTACAACGCTGCAAAATTTTTGCCTTTCATGTAGCCACCCTTTGAAAAACAGAAACACAGAAAATATTTTTCCAGTGTTTCTTAAAGGTGTTGATATGAACATGGATTTCAGTTGGTTCTTGGTCTCCAAGATGCTAGTACAGCCATGCAAGACAGCTTGGTTACAAACTACTGAAGTTAGGACAGGAGGGGAGCATAAAAACACTGAAGCATGAGAAGAAGATTCCAATAACCCACATAAAAGAAAATGGTAACTTCTACCCCAAGAGCTGCAAGTCATTCCATAATTTGTACTGTTTTTGGAACATGAGTATCTTCAGCACCCACTGAAATTTTCTCTGTGGTTGTCACTCTCTCCAAAGCGATAAACCCAGTACGCTGCATGAGTAGACACTTTCTATACATGTGTACCTGTTTTTCAATGTTTGGTTTGTTGATCTGTACAGTCTGAGGTCCAGCAAGCCTGGTACCCGGTGCTGCTATCACGATGCTGGTGAGCTGTGCCATAGGGAAAGTTTTGGCTATGGTTGCTGTCTGCCCGTTAACTACACGAACTGGATGTATGGAGTTCTGAGAGTTGGGTAAAGAGGTGGGTGTGAACTTTGTTGTCAACATCACAGGTCTCTGAATAAGCTGAGGAGCTGCAAGCATCGGAGGAGGTGCTGGGGCAATAGGAATGTTATTTTGGGCAACTGGCTTAGGTCGAACCTACAAAAAAAAAAAAAAAAACCAAAAAGGAAAAAAAAAGAGACAGATTCATATATCAGGATTTCAAATGAACTTAGTCTTTCCATTCAGCCTGTATAATCTGCAGAAGGTTGCTTGATTTTTTTATAGAATCTAATTTTTAGTATAGTGTCCTAAGTATGCTATGAGAAGGAAAAGCCACATTTTCAAACCTACTTGCATAAAACCCATCCATAACATTTGCATATGCAATCACTGGCCCTGAAATGGTATTTGGATGCACAGTCACTTATATTGCATATTTATTGCCAAGTCCCTTATCTGTATCTAAATCAACATATTGGTTTTGCAAGCCAAAAAATTAATGTAGTATTTACAGGCACAGTTGAAGCTCTCATGTTAAAAGTGTGTCTAAGGGCTTTACACTAAGCCTCTGAGGAGTCATGAATGGTTAGTTGTGCCCTGAAAGAAATAATTAAATTTTTCAGTATATCCATTACCTTTGTCAGTTCTATGTTATTTAGACACCTGCACAACAGACCTTGCTAAGCAAAAAATTAGTCAAGACTATACATTAATCCCTCACTGAAAGTGCTAAAAGCTACAGCTAAATGTAGTTGTTACTCTTTTCTTCTTTCACAAGAATCTTCCAATACTCCACCATCAATACTTGCTTATTTCTTGCCCATTAAGTCTGTACTTACCACTTCACTACAGAGTACAGAAGTAGAATATATTACTCTAAAAATTAAGTCTTTTTCCTTATTTGTTTCCTATTGTCTCATCCGCCTTTAATACTCCACAATGCATTTTGTCATGGAAAACAAGGTCACATTCCAACAGATCTCACCATCCCCAGATCTTAATCAGATACCAGCCTATTCTTCCTGGTTTAATTCTGCAAAATATTTAGACTTCTATTCACAGCAGCAATTATTTCTTAAAAATGAAATAGTTCCTCCAATATGCTTTTTAAAATGATGAAGCAATCTGTGTCTTTCCCAAACCATGAAAAAAAAGTGAAACACAAGTTTTACTGCTCAGCTGCAGAGGTCACTCTCTGTTGCAATACTGAAATACTTGGGAGCAAATCCAATAAGCAATCTCCTTTTTCCTTTTTTGCTCATGAGCAGTAAGCAACAATTAGAGAAATTTAAGGCCTTGGGTGATGTTTTGATTTTGCTGACACCTGTTCCGTGGGTTCGTTTCATTTGATGCAAACAGGATCATATATGATCATCATAAATGAATTTCATAATCACTGACTCGTGCAGGCTGGGAGGCAGCTCAGGAGGTCTCTAATTCGACCTCCTGCTCTGAGTAGGCCCAACACTAAATGCAGACCAGGTTGCTCAGGGCTTTGTCTAGATAGGTCTTGTAAATCTCCAAGGATGAAGCTTCCATAATGCCTCTGGGAAACCTCTTCCACTCCAAATTGTCCTCAAAGAGAGGACTGTTTCTTATATGCAGTTTAAATCTTCCTTGTTCCAATTTATGATTATTGCCTATAACTCTCCTGCCAAGCATCTACATCTCCACCTTCTTCTTAATTTCCTTGTTGATATTGGAAATAAGGCTGCTGTTAGGGTGCCCCCAAATCCTCTTCCAACCAACTAAGCCCAGATCCCTCAGTCATATATTCTTGCCCCCCAGCTATCTTAGTGGCCTTCCTCCCCTAGATTCATTCAGATTTATCAACCAGGGAGTCCTAAACTGCATGCTGGGTATCATATCCAGTTTTATGACTCCTGAGGAAAGGCAGATAACCTCTTCCATTTATCTACCGGCTGTGGTCCTGTTGGTACAGCCCAGTAGCTGCTAGGCTTCTTTGCTGCCAGGGCACACTGCTAGTTTAGCTACTGTCAACCCAGACCTTCTGAGCTCCCTAGCCAGCCAGTCCCCAGCCTGGACCTACGCAGGGGGTTAGTCCACTCCAGGTGCAGGACCTTGCCTTTTTCTGCTCTGAAGCTCAAGAGATTCCTGGTGGCCCACTCCTCTATCCTGTCGAGGGCCCTCTGAATGTCAGAGCTGCCCTCAAGAGTATTGACTGCACCCTCAAATTTAGCATCACCCGCAAACCTGTTGAGGATGACTTGCGTCCTCCACCAGGTCACCAATAAAGGCTGACAAAAATGGTGTTCATAGAAAGTACCTCCTATCTATGCTATAATTAAGTTAATTCTTCTATTGCTTGTTTTCTGTACACTCACCTGTGGAAGAAAATTTGGACGAGGAGTAAGTCTGGGAGGAGGGATAAACTGCGGCACTTTTATGGGCTGTGGTGTAGCCTGAACCTGCTATAAGAACATAAGAGAGTTCAGTAAGAGGAAAATAGCATTGAAGTCATTCACCAGAACCAACATCCTGAATGTATTTTCAGACCTAATGCCCTTGGTTTTCTACTCTGTACATCATTTCTCACTGCAACAGGTTCTTTACTAGAAATGTATTAAAGACAGCGCTCACATTACTTTCCAGTTCCTACATGCCTTGCTTCATAAAGCAAAGGTATCTTTCCTTTTTAGTTCAATTGTACTAACTACTGTGCGCTGCAGTCTAAAACCATTTCATCTGAAGATAATGAAAACTCCTATTTGTTGTAGTTTTTAGAAATTTACTTTGTAACAGACAGAAAAGAATAACAGACTTTGATGTCCAGCTACACGAACCACTGTACTTTCATACTGAATGGCACACAGAAGGATAAAAGAGCATCTCACACCAATAGCGAAGATCTGGAACTTACAACTCTAAGCCCTAGGAATGACACTGTGAGGGGCTCTAAATACACAACTTGAAACTTCCAGAAGTAGGCATTTATTTGAAACAATTAAGATTTGATTTTAAGGCATTCTAAGTACTTCCCTTTCTAACTGAAATCAGTCGGATAGAGCTGCCACATGATTAACCTCTGCACAGCAGTACTAGCTACCCTGAGTTGAATACCTGGTGAGAGTCTCTGAAATTAATGTCCATGCTAGCTTCCACCCTTCTGCACTTCTGTCCACCCACACAGATTGCCATTGACTTCAAAAAGGTCTTGTACTGATTAATTAATGATTGGGAAAGTATTCTGAGATTTTTGATGAAATTTGCTACACAAACATAAATCACAGACTATTATTAAAACTGAATCACTTCCCCAAACTTAAGTAAGTTATTCAGCAAAGAAATAAAGCACAGACACAATGGACAGATGAGAGTGGTGTAAGGCATGACATGGGAAAAGAGAACATTAGAAAAAACTCCACTCAAATATTCTTCTCTATTCTGATTGCAAACATATGCCTCATTAGGAAGCAAAATTACTTCCACTTGTACTATTAAACTGTATTTTTAAATAAAAATAAATTGGATTGTTGTTCATTGAAGTCTTTATTCCAGAAGTAAAATTCCCGTGTCATTCCAGACCAAGAAGCCTATGTAACCCAATTCTCAAACATTGCTTCTTTTATTTCTAGATGGCTAACTATTCCGGAAAAGACTGTGTGATGTAATCAAAGCACTTTCCAAAACATGCTTAAAGAAACAGGATCTGTGTATGAGTATGAAAAAGTGGTGAGTAAAGATGTAGTAGCGGGCAGAGTCAAGTGACGTGTCTAACACCAGCCTTTACCACGCAAAGGGAACAAGAGAGATTGACTCCAAAAAAATGTAAGATGAAATCCCAAACTGAGCGAATGAAGAAAATCTGACATCTCCTTTAGCACAGAAAAGAGTTGGAATTCTGCAGAACACAGCCATATAGATTAGGCAGGGGTGAAAACAATCATTACTTCCCCATCGCTACCCGTTATGAACAGGGGAAACTTTATACAGAGGTGCTGATAGCTTGATTTAATTCCATAAAGCAAAACAGCAATAACAACCTGTGTAGACAGTAAATGCTTTTCTCTTAGGTTATCATTTAAACAATGCCAAGTAATGAAGACTCACATGTCCCTATTATTCTCCTTTCTGTGCAAAAACCTGACTGCTTATTTTTCTTCCAATAAACCTCTCGTAAACCAAACCCACACTCCATCTGCAGGGCAAACACATGAAACGCTTACCAAAGTTACTGTGTTTTTTGTCACTATTTGGACTGCCTCTGCTCCCGGCCCAGTGACCTTATTTGTTGTCTGAAGGTTGACCGGTGCGTTCTGTGCATCAGTGCTGAGAACTGCTTTCTGATTGTTGTTGATAGCAGTAACCATGGCAATGGTAGGTCTCTGACCCACGACAGAGGCAGGCATGGTCGCAGTTGCTGCTTTCAAGACGAGAGGTAGTGTCTTAGTGGTGATCATAGAAGCTGTAGTTACAGTTTTCTAAGGGAAAGAGAAAATACACTGTAAGAGACAGAGACACTTCGTATCAGACAGGACGTGGGTTGGTTAGTCAGAAACAATAGACAGGAAGAGAAAGAAGAGGTAGCACCAAGTCTATCTAGCTACGGTTCAGACAAGCACATTATCTTATGCCTCTGAAACTGGATAGCTAGAAAGGATTCTCACTGGAGGCACCGGCTGGGTCTATTCCAATCATGTGCAGCATTACAGATTGATTCAAAACAAATACCTGAGGAAATGACAAGTGTTAGTAGTAGCACAGGCATTTTTGCATCTTTTAGTTTGGTATGACTTTCAAGCATGTACTGTCAATATCAAACCTATAAGGTATAGGTTTATGAAACATACAGCAAACTAACTTCTCACCAATTAAATGGCAAATTTTCAAATGGAAGCTTTCTTTACAGAGATCCTTACAATCAGAGGAAGAGGGGAAAAAACATTCAAAAATTGGTTTCTTTAAGAACAAAATTGTATTTTGATTTTGGGTATCCCAAATTTCAGTTTTAGCCATACATACAGTTATTTAGCCCTTAATTTTCTTTCCTAAGAATACCAGCAGGGTTATCCTGAGGCTGTAAGAGCTGGCTGTTAGTCTGTCCAGCTGCAGGGAATTAAGTTTAACTTTGGTGGAATGGGCTGGGTTTGGAACATATATGTGACATCATGATTGCTCTTGGCCTGTTTCAAAGAGCGTGGTTTTGAATCACTTAACGCCCGCATTTATCTGAAATGCCTGAATACACTATGCCCACAAATTCCAAAGTTAAAACAACAATAATGTCGTCATTTTGTTTTAAAATGTACTGTCTTTTAAGAAGTTTAGGGAAACGGACAACTACGAATTTCATTCAAAAAGCAACAAGGCAGGAGAGGCTCCATAAAGATCCAGAGCATAACGTGCACAAAAAACTCATGACAAATGACACTCAACAGAATGGCAAGTAAGCTTATATCGTTCCTCTTCAGTGTAAAAAAAATCCATTGTACCAATGATACTGCATCTCCGAAAGAGTTACTTGCATGAGCAAATGCTCTTCATATGAAATAACCGCCAGTCCCTCCTGATGTCAGTGCTAGGCTCACAACAGGAAAAAATGAAAAACCAGGGCTCAGGCCATCTTTTTCATCTTCTGAACACGTCCGATGTAGAATGCTTGATTTTAATCACACAAGACCTTTATCTTCTTTCTAATAAAATAATATAGATATATTTCCAGTTGGATTTTCAGCATTTTTAGCCATATTATTTCCTCAAACAAAAATGCAGTTAAGCTTCACTTCATAATGCTTAAACTATATCCCCTAACTGTTAATTACGCACAATTGTGAAAAAACCTCAAACACTGTATAATGCCAAATCAAAGGATAATTCATGCTTAAATTTTATACATTTACAAAAAATCCAGACATAATTAGCTTTTCCTTGATGCAACGTGAACAATTCCCTTAACATTTTATCTGAGATTTAAGAGCTTATCAACCTCTGCCTGTGCGGTCTCCCAAGCCAGAGGCTCCATTCCCCCAGTGCAGTAACATTATTCAAGCTTTTCCAATGAGAGGTGACATGGTATCCTTTCCACAAGCATTAGCTTCAGCCACAAATATTTTAAAGAAAAGTGCAATCAATCATGTAACGCAAGACGGTGACTCTTCCAAGGGTTCTACTAAGTCTCTAAGTAGTAAGAGCATGGTTGCAGTCAGCAGATCACAAAGCTTGAATATCCCTGTTACTTTGCTGAGCATTAATTATCTTGGTTATTTTAAAAAGTGTTCAATGCATTAATTCATACTGAAGGGGCATTCATAGTAAGTCTGTGTTATTTCACACAATAACATGGCAATGATATGATCTTTCTGCAGGCTTGGTGCTTTTTGAGAATTTAAAAAGCCCTTCTTACTGGACTATATTAAGTATATTAAAATGTCATTATTAGGGCAGCATATATACCTTAATTCCTAAACTCTGAAAATAATCATCAAAAGCATTCTCTTTACTGACAGCCTTGAAAGATGTATTATTTACAAAAGTAGGCACCAAAAACTTATCTTTGCTGAAAAAGATTGAGGGGCAACAGGACAGAGGCATGACCTTAGAGGCAAAATGTGTACAGAAGCAAGTGAGATTACTTCACAATTGTAGCAACAGAAATAAAAATAGAAAAGTGTTGAGGAGAAAAGCTGGTTTATTTGCTCAAATGAGAAGACAACCTGCCTTTCAGTTTGTAATTACTTTCCAAGTACAAGCGTATCAATGCTACTCAGAAGGATGTAGCAGTTTTTTGACTGTTTCACTAGAGGGCTCTTTAACTTTGAAAAAAACGTCAATTTTCACAACCCAGGAAATGACCCGGAAGTTAATGCATGAATGCAAAGTGTGGAATATGGAGAAACACACAAAATTGCTTTTGTAGTAATGCTTCCTGACTGAAAAACAGAAGTCAGTGATACAGCAAAGAGTGACCCACTGTTTGCCTATAAATATTTTTAGGACACAGTAATATTTACTTCTTTGTTCTGTTTTAGGTTTGATATTGATGCTGCTGCTCAGAAATGTCTTTTCCTCAGTTAAGCTTGCTTCATTTCTTCAATATTCTTTTCTCAAAAATACAATCACCTAAGCATCACAAATACATTTTTAGAGCGCATCCAAAACAACTCGCTCAGTTCGTGAGAGAACTAACAGCCCAACCATTTCTCCTTCCAGGAAAGGAGAAGACAAGAATCCCAACTGGTCAAAGCGATGGTTGTGACTCACTGCCATGTGCATAAAGTAGACTTCAGGGCTGGGTTCTGCCGCCTGCCTATCCAGGTAAACACGAGCTGCTAAGATTGCATCAACAGGAAAAAAGACTTCACATGCACTTCTTTTTATAAAATAAATGCACTTTCTAGCTGTTTTAGTAGCACACTTTTGGAATTCTAAATATTCAAACAGGAGAAACTTGGTATTCCCCTCTCAGTAGAAGCAGACCACTTTCTCTGGTGAGTTCTGGGATTATGTCTCTAACCCCACACTACTGAAATTCAGTGTATCTTCCCAATAAAGACACTACTTGCTAAAACTTGAGTTTTGCATTTAACATTTCACCCTTTAGACGAACCCTTGCAAACTCAGGTAAGTATTATTTGATACAAGTTACATATCTTTAAAAAGAACAAAAAAGAAAGAGGGAACTGGGTTTTTTTACGTTTTGTTCACAGATAAAGTGGGCATTCTGCTACTCCTTTAAAAATAAGTAATTTTTAATTATACATCTCACAGTCTGTGTAAAGCCTTTACTGTCTCTCCAGATCTACTGGGCATGGACAGACAATCGTTCATGCACCTACGGAAAAGAGAGGTTCATTTGCTAAACCTTCATTTATTTTTAAGAAAGGTGATACTGACACCCTTTTTTCTGTGAGGTTATGATTTGACTTTGAAACACTACATTTTTTTTTGACTCAGATAGGAGGTTATAGTAAAAAAAACCCCACAAGAGCCCTATCTGCATATGCATAGAAGGAGAAATTCATACAGGTATACTTACGGTCATAAGTGAAAGTTTGCAATTTTCTCTCTGCGCTTTTCTTTTACTTTATTTTTTCCCCTCCACCTGGCAAGGAAAAGAATTATCGCAGAGATTTTTACCTGTGATCCAATCACGTTTGGAGAGGGTGCAGTAGACTGCTGCTGCTGCTGATGGTGATGTTGCTGTAGCTGTTGTAGTGGTTGAGGCTGAGGCGTCTGTAGTTTGTTTTCTGACTGTGCCAATGGCTGTATTTGAAACTTACTATCTGGCTGTTCCTGCTTCACTATCAAATTCTTTCGAAGCTGTTCCACCACTCTTTTCTAGCAGATAAACAAAAACAGAAACAGAAATTCTCATGGTTATTTAGTTGCACATATTAGAGAAGATAATAACACCTTAAAGTTACATGTATTTAATGCAAATAAAGAACTGCTGAGGAACTCGGTAAGATTTCTCATTTTGGAACTTTAAATATTGGTGTTATTTAATAGTGTCAAAATAGGCCACAGAGAAGTAGTGCTGCCCAGCAGGGTGTCTTTGCTGTCCTTGCAGAAACCCATCCACCAAAATCCAGCCTATTCACAAACCACTGCAAGACCTGTATTCACTTGAGATGTGTCAGCATTCAGATTCCAAAGTTTCTGACTCCTTCAAACGTGCACCACTCCTAAACAGTGACAAAAAAGGACTTCAGGTAAAAGCCTCAGGGCTGACTTCAAGGCACTGGGGATGTCATTTTTTACCGGGCATCAAAACTGAGTGGAGAGACAGCCAGTTTGTGTGCAAAGTGAGGAAGAGGAAGGGCATGGAGGTGTGGTCATTCTATTCAATGTTATTGTGACCTAAAAGAAAATCAGACAGGGCTACCTACATAGGAAGGAAATGGCACCGATGTGTTTCTCCCAGTTTAAAGGCTTTCTATTACACTATAGCTTCCATTAAAGTTTGAAATAATTATAATAAGAAGTTTCTTCTCCTGGTAGCCACTGTGTATTTTTAGACAGTAACTCAACAGATTTAAGAGCCGACCAGGTGACTGCAAAAGACTGAATTCAGTGACTCAGAGGTACACCAAACTCTGTGGCTTCTACAAATCCCACAGCTCTGCCCGGGGATGCACGCTCAGCTCCGACAACAATGGAAACACAGACCCAACCTCAGTGAAGATTCTGGGAGCTGGTAATGGACAGCAGCGTGAAAAACCTATTTTACACTGCATCCAGAAAAGTGCTAAAAGCTTTCGAAGCCTACAAGCTGCAAACTGTTTGTTCCCTTCTACAACAAGGAGAAAATAACAGAGAAAGGCTTTCTGCATTCCTAACTCAGATATTTTATATAGTTTAAAATGGCCTGTGTCTTATCAGCTTATTCGTATACGTAATAACTGAACAAGCATTTCAAATTGCTTTCTGGAAAGATCAGCCACGTTAACGTGCAAACCAAAGTGCCGTGTCAGCAAGTAGATACATGAGCTGAAAAAACATTTCCAGAGAGTAACCCAAAGGGGATGAGAGAAGAACAGAGCGAAGTAGGAGAGGAAATAATGCAACACACCTATGGAATACCTGCCAAAACCAAGGCCTGCACACAGGCTGCACAGGAGGCTAAAGAATTACTGTACCCGGCATGAACAAGAAGGGAGTTTTTGTCTTCCACAGCTGCCCATATGAAATTCAGTGATAACAGTGCTCTTCTACTGATACCCTAACTGGAAGACATCAGCAGCAATGGCACAAGAATTCATTTCCATCTTGTTCTTTACAATGAGGAGAACATCAGTGAAAGGATTTTTAAAAAATAAAAAAAGAGAAAGAGAGGAGAGGGAGAGGCAGGCTGGAGAACTCCTCTGCCATGCTGCTTGGGCAGCGCGAGAGCCAGTGAGGATGGAGCAGGAGCGAGGTGAGTCACATTGCCTGTTCTGTTCCACCCCCGGGCCTGAGCCCCAGTGTGCAGAGCTGGGGAAAAACGAGACCCAAGTGCAACTTTCATTAGCGCCTTGTGCAAAAACGGGGGCTCAGCATATTTGGCACAGGATGGATAACGTGAGTGGAAAAATGCCGTTGCTCTGGAAGTCTACGCCAGCCTGCTGAGAGCTGCCTGGCAGCAGCATATCCTGCCATCCATATCCATTATGCAGATATTAAATCAGAAGAAACATCTAATGCTTTTAAGATTCAGAGAGTAAAACTGAGGTTTGCCATGCATGCCAATTGCTTACGCGGTTTATTAAGCTGCTTCTACCAACTGTCGGTGAAAGTACCACATTGAAACTACAGAAATAATTTTACTATCTGCAAGACTGTTGGGATTATCGGTTTCTTAGTCGTTATCAAGAGGAAGACTCTGAACAACGTATTACGAAGTTACTGAGCTTTATGAGCAAAACCAGATGACATTCTGCAGCAAAACTGCACCTAGACAGGAACTAAGAGCAGATCTATACCCATTTTCAGCAGTACCCTCTGCTGCGTCCTCCTCTGCATGGTCTCAGCCCACGCTGTTGGTCTGACATCACCTGGCTCCTCCAGCATGTTCTGCTGGAACCACTGCTTGGCAGCTGCACAAGAGCCCCAACACATGTCTGTCTGCAGCAACGGCAGCAGAGCCTCGACTTGTAGGGGATTACACAGCAGGGCAGTATGAAAGAAACTCTTGTCTACTGTCAGATTTCATAGTTCATTACAACGGTGTTTTAAAACTGTTCTTCAGCTATCTGACTGTTCTTACTAAATTTTGAAGGCAGTTTGTGCTGCAGAAAGTACAACCTGTATGATGGAAATTTGCCAAGGCTGGTATAAAGTCCTAGTGCCTGCGAGATTGAGGTTATCTAAAAGTGCCACAGAACTCTTAAAAGCTCTTCCTAATTCTTTAAACATAATTGTTGCCAAGTTTCCTTCCCACTCTTATTTAAGAATATTTAATTAAATTCTCACTGACGGCTTCAAAATTGAGATTAACTCAATCAGAAACACATCATCATAAACAGAACATAATGGTTTTCTGCATGTCGGAAAGCTCTGACTCTCCTTGTATTTCTAAAATAGTTTATTTCCCTGCAACATTGCAAACAACCATCTGTCTTTCACGTTTACTCAATTTTCCTCAAAGCTCAACACCAATCCTCTCTTTCCATCCAGAACATGTAAGAAATCATCACATCTTTTCTTCCAAACTGTATTCTACCCAAAAGTACCTGCTAGCCCTCTGCAATAGTTCCTATCAGACTACTTCAAAATCCATTTGTCAAATAGCACCCCGTAAGCACACTACATCAACTCGGAGCTCTTGCCATCTTGACATCTTTATCACTAATCTCATCAAGAATCATTCTCACCACTGAGTCCACAGAGTCCTAGACATCTTACATGACCCTTTCTTAAAGCTAATAATTGTCATAAATATTGTGACATTTAGCGGTACCACTTCCTCATTCATGCCACAGGCCAGTTCCTAACACAGCACTAGAAGATTATTTTGGTTTGATTAAGCAGAAAATTTGGCTCTATGCCTTGTTGGCCATCTAGCTGTACCAAAAGGTGTCTTCTCCGTGCTCATATAGAAAGCTATCATGAATATATTGCTGTAAGATAAGGAAAGTCCTTGGAGCAAACTTAAAGCTTAGTAAGGTTTAAGTATAATGTTATTAGCTAAACATTATTTTCATTTTAATCAATCAATCAATCAGTAACAAAGTAATTCTCTGAGTACGGGAATTTTTTAAAATACTAGATCCCTTGTTATATTTGGTGACATTCCTTCATCCAGGAAATGCATTCAGAAAAGCATAGATATCTAAAGGAGGGTCTGTTTTTAAACTTCAAAAATCTCTAAAAATTAAAACAAAAAAATCTTCTAAAAATGAGGAAAAAAGTGAAGTACTAAACAGCCTTGCAACATATGCATGTTCTATCACACAACCAAAGATGATGCGGTTTGAAGTGCTCAGCTACCTGCTAGTGACCTGCTTCCCTGCTCCACCAAGTCCAGGAAGTCAGTTATTATGGATCCTCTGGTACCTGTTCCCTCTGCTGACCAAGAAAACAGACAAATACTTAAATATGGGATATAAAAGCTGCCAATTGCTGCTGCAATAGTTCCAGCTCAGGAGTGGGGAGTTTGGAGGGAAATTCCCTGCTCTGCAATCTTCCTTTCTAGTCCCCCTCCCCTCTCCTTTGCCAGCCCCATCCCCAGCTGCTATCCAAAGAGAAGGGAAATATCTCTGCTTTTTCACAGGAAGATACCAAAAATTCTGTGGCAGAAAGAAGCTAAGAGATTTTGGAACCCTGGCACAGTTAGTCTTTAACCTTCAAAGTGGAATTTGGGAGTGGAAAGATTACAAGCACAAAGAATACGCTCATCTACTGCTTTAAGATACTATCGAAAATTTAAAATAGTAAAAACCAGTTATAGAAATTGATGACACAGAATCTACACCACTGAGGAAAAAAACTCCATTGTGCAAAACAACTTGAATTAAATTCCATTGAAAGAATGATCAAATGACTTTATATTCAGCTATTTCTGTGGTTATCCTGTATTTTTATGGAATTTTGCACTTCTGGCTGTGCTTCACTCATACCCAGCTCTTTTTATCAATAAAAAAAATTAAACCAATTGAATTAGCCAGAATTTTATTCCAAGAAAAATGTGTGATACAATTTCCTTCTTCCTAAAGGTGAACATACTGGCACCTATATCTTTCATTTGAAAAGACTCTCTTGGGGCAGGGATGCTTGTGTGCTGAACGGGAACCCACCTCCATCTCATACCTGAATGTCTTACTGGGGATCATTACCGAAATGTGCACTATTCCTTTTCATAGCTTGAAAACCTCTATTTGTTTAAGCTTTTGTTACATATACAGATATCTTAACCATATCCAGTCGATGGCTGCATTGCCAACACTCTAACTGTCCCAAAGAGCATGTGCTGCATTCAGGCCACAGAAAACACGACTAAAGGCTGCACAAAGTCTTCTTCTGCATGGCTAAAAGGGGCTGCGGAACATGTAAGGGGAACCGAATGCTTCTGCTCCCTCTGCTGTAATGGTCCTATGGGATAAACTGAGCAATATACCTGTCTGGATGTGTTCCTGTGTGAGCTACTCTAGGTGATCCTGCTCTAACAGGGAGGTTGGACTAGATGACCTTCAGAGCTCCCTTCCAACCCCTACCATTCTGTGATACTGAGGAGCACTAGAGATGGGCCAACCCAGAACAGTTAATTCTGGTACGCCCTAAATTCATGAGCTTGCTTTGCGCTCTTACTATCTTTAATGCAATTACTGAATGTGACATAGGGTGCCTTGTGTAAACTCGAATTTATGTAAATCTTCATTTGGTAAAAATCTACTTCGGCATTTTGTCAGATAAATACATAGTACTGAAATGATCTGCAAAGTATTTTTGTCATTAAAAATGCTGATAAACTGATTACATGTCATTATGTTTTAGACTATATAAAATAATTGCTACAGATGTGATTCTGAAACAAATACACAGTTCACATGAGCATAAGTGCACAATGTGGGATTCTTCCTTTATGACAGAGAAACACTACTTGAAGTTGCTAGAAATCATTCAGAAATGAATTATGTAAGTTCTGAAAATAATGCTCATTCCTTCTTAACAGGAGAGAATGCTTACCATTTTAATTTAAAAATATAGCTAGAATTATCAATGAAAATGCTAAAAAAAGCTGCTGTGCCATTCTGCTTTGTGTGACTCCTTGACTGCTGTATTTTCAGTACTGTGTCTTTCACCATTTGCAGCACCACAAGAGCAATTAACTTTTGGAAGGGAATGTTGTACCGTGAAATGCCTTATGCATCACTCTTCTCAGTTAACAATTTTTACTCTTGCACAAAGTAGGGAACAGAGACTGAACTAAAAGAGGCAGCATGCATACAAAGTTTTCCTGCAGCTTATATATTAAACAAAACTGATGTCTACCTTCTTAGCCCAGTACTTATGTTAATGGCAAGAAACTTGCAAGAACAGCTACAATAATTAAATAACGAAGTAATTAAAGAATGGGGAATTAAGTGTATGACAACAGGAAAAACAGAAGAGGAAAACCAGTTAAGTGCAGTACTTCGAATGTAATTAAGGAGGAATGGAATTAAAGGAATGAAATTAATTTTTATAAAATTTGACAAAGTTTGTTTTGGTTTAGGTTTTTCTGCTTCCCAGGAATACTTCTGAGTACAAATACGAACTGGTAAAAGGATGTGGAGATCACCTCAACATGAAGAGGCTCACAAAATGAAAAGATTAAGTTGTTGACTACCACAGAGAAGGTGCTCAATTTTATCTTGCCTACGCATTATCTATGTATTGTTCTATCACCATTTGTCTGTTTCAGGGGAAAAAGACTCCTTAGGAAATAAAAGCCACCCAGATTGTGCTGAAATGAAACAAGGGTTCTTTTGTTCTTCAACATGACATATGTTTCTATGATCTCTGACTAAACCTAGTCTTCCAGAAGTATATCATGTGGTCTTGTAAAACCTGTCATGGACCAAAAGCCTGGGATATAAAATCTCCACACAAAAATTACTGTGGATTATTATTCCTATGCAGAAGAACACACAGGAACAACCACCTCCATGGGAAATCCTTTCTCATCTATCTATGGTAGCTAGTTGCCCAAGCTAAACACCTCTGCCAGAGAAGTCCTACTGCCTCTCTCCTTTTAACCCTGACTTACCTCATAACGTGGCATGCTTTAAACTGAGTTTGCCTGAATTCAACAAGCCCTGTAATTTAAATCAGTAAGCTTTTTCACGTTTTAGAAACGATCAACCTAAACAGAAGTCTACTTTCTAATCTAGGAACTCCTCGTATTTTTTAACAACCCAAGTGGAAAGAATAGTCCTCAAGTAATTTTACTACTGCCCATTAACACAACCCCTTGACTAAAAATGAAACAGCTGCAGCAGGATTCCTGTTCATCCTATGGCTGCTCTCAGGACTGAATGACCCCTCCTCTCCTCCTCATGAAAGGAAACACATGTGGCTCATGCTCATGTGCTTCATGCATGATCAGAAGTATCAAGCAAGAGGACTGGTTTTATTTCACCACAGAATGCAAACTTGTTCTGTGAACACACAGATCTGGATGCTCAAACTATGTTGTACAACCACCAGTTGGTTATTCTGATTTCGGTAACAGTATCTGGTATTTCACTTCCACAGTTGCTTTACAAACATAACAAACTAACAGCAGCACACAGGCTTTATCCCTATGTCATCAACCAAATACTGTTCAGCACCAATTCAGCTAAAACCCATCTCTACCAACATCACATCGCTATTCACTGTGGATCTCCACTTCATAGAGAAAATGAGTTATCAGAGCAAAAAGTCATAGTTCCAACTCAAATGAGAGATTATTCTCTTCTTCTAGACACTTTAACAGTGTATCAAATACAGATGTTCTGTCCAGCTAATACCTACTGTACTAGTCTCTTTAATCAACCAAGAATATTCAAAACAAAGAAAAATGCCTGCTTCATGAGAAGACATCAAATTAAATCACTGAGGAAGACCCAAATTGCAGGTCTTCAACTCTACCAGGGTTTGTGGATTAGTCAACAGTGGCTCTCTGAAAAACAAAGCAATGGTTCTTCCTTATTCTCCCAATTCAAGCGACACGGGGAGGGCGACTTTGTACCTTTGTTTATCTCAGCACAAAATGTCTCACTAAGCAAGGCAAATGCTGCTCAACAATTGAAGATTTGGTGAACTTCCACCTCTCTTAAAAACACTCAAAACCAGGCATTTTGCCAAAAGAACAGAACGCTACCTTTTTCACGGGGGATGCAGAGGTACTGGAGACAGTTCAAAGGAAAACCACAAACATAATCAAGGGCCCAACACACATCGCTGTGTAAAGTGAGGCTTGCTGGGTCTCAGCATATCCAGTTTATTGAGAGGTGACTTCTCACCAGGTATAGATATTAATGCAGAGAAAAGAAATCTGATGATGGGAGGGGTTTCAGTTTCTCTGAGAAATGTAAAATGATGATTCAGTGGCTGCAAGTTGAAGGTAAACAAAATTAACCAGTGGATGTAATCTACCTTGACTTTAGCATTTGAAACAGTTTCCCATCACATCCCCGTGTGCAAGCTCATGAAGTGTGAGGTGGAAGAACAGACAGTGAGATGGATTAAGAACTGGCTACACAATAGAGCCCAAAGAGTGGTGATCAATGGTGCCAAGTCCAGCTGGAG